>JAODAL010028130.1:0-53812 GCA_025379985.1 Phyllomedusa bahiana
TAAGAGTCCCACAAAACCCGGCCCAATGTCTCAGTTAAGAGGCACTCCGGGATGCTGGCCTTCAAGGCAGAGTGGCAAAGAAAAAGCCATATCTGAGACTGTCTAATAAAAGGAAAAGATTAATATGGGCTAAAGCCCACAAACATTGGACAGAGGAAGATTGGAAAAAAGTGTTATGGACAGACAAATCGAAGTTTGAGGTGTTTGGATCACACAGAAGAACATTTGTGAGACGCAGAACAACTGAAAAGATGCTGGAAGAGTGCCTGACGCCATCTGTCAAGCATGGTGGAGGTCATGTGATGGTCTGGGTTGCTTTAGTGCTGGTAAAGTGGGAGATTTATACAAGGTAAAAGGGATATTGAATAAGGAAGGCTATCACTCCATTTTGCAACGTCATGCCATACCCTGTGGACAGCGCTTGATTGGAGCCAATTTCATCCTGCAATAGGACAATGACCCCAAACCACCTCCATATTATGCAATAACTATTTAGGGAAGAAGCAGGCAGCTGGTATTCTATCTGTAATGGAGTGGCCAACGCAGTCACTAGATCTCAACCCCATTGAGCTGTTGTGGGAGCAGCTTGACTGTATGGTACACTAGAAGTGCCCATCAAGCCAATCCAACTTGTGGGAAGGGCTTCTGGAAGCAGTGGTAAAATTTCTGCAGATTACCTCAGCAAATTAACACTAGAATGCCAAAGATCTGCAATGCTGTAATTGCTGCAAAGGGAGCATTCTTTGACGAAAGCAAAGTTTGAAGTAGGAAATTATTATTTCAAATAAAAATCATTTCTAACCTTGTCAATGTCTGGACGAGATTTCTATTCATTTTGCAACTCATTTAATAAATAAAAGTAGGAGTTTAAGGAAAAACACAATATTTATCTGCGTGACCCCAAACTTCTGAACGGTAGTATATACAGTATGTGTATATATATATATATATATATATATATATATATATATAAATATATCTATATACTATATATAATATATATATATATATATAAATATATATATATATATATATATATATATATATATATATAAAAATATAGACCCCTGTAGGTACGATCAGATATACTGCCCCATGTAGGTAGGTATACAGTTCCCTGTAGGTATATATACTGCCCCCTGTAGATAGGCCCCTGTAGGTACAGATAGCTGTTCTATCCCCTGTATATATAGCCCACTGTAAGTAGATATATAGCCCCCTGTAGGTACAGGTAGAAATAATGCCCCCTGAAGATAGGTCCCTGTAGGTGAAATGCCCCTTGAAGATAGGCCTCTGTAGGTTGTAGCCCCTGTAGATTATAGGCCCCCCTGTAGGTTACATAGCCCCCTGTAAGTAATATTCCCCCCTGTAGACTTACTGGATAGGCATGTATTCTTTTACAACCTTTTTTATTGTTCTGGTATATCTAAAATGAAAAAAATTAAGTGAATCTGCAAAAAGTCAAACAAGACATTTCTAATGCTTCAGCTTTGTGACTGCAGCTCTTATGCAAAGCCATGAGTTTCCATGCTTACATACTATAAAAAAAAACCTGTGTAGTTTGACCCGGCAGTCACATTGGCTGTCACTTGTTCCCTACAAACAATGGCTAAGGTAATAATTAAAAGGGGTATTCCCATTCAGGATAGACCATAACTGCCTCTTAGGAGATGGCCCCACCTTTGGGATTCACAGCTATTTAAAGATTGTAGTCTCAATCCTATTCTGTGCCGTGACTGCACAGAACGGAGACATGGACGCACAAAAATGTCTCTCAGTTTTCTTCTATAATAGTTCTGAGTAATGCTGAGTGCTTGACTGTACACAGAACTCCAACTGAAATGGCTAGAGAAAGTCATGCATGTATGGCCACCTCTGTGTTTTGTATGTAGCGTGTGTGACCACTGGATTAACGTTAGTTGCCAGTTGCTGTTAGAAGAGTTCAAGTTACCAGGTTATGGCAGTCAAAGGGTTGTTTGCCCAACAGCCGTCGGTGGAGCAGAGGCAGGCAAGACCATTGACATCAGACCTAACCAGAGAGAGACTTACTCCCAGAGTCAGACATCCTAAGAATTGATTAAGGAGTAAAGAAGGGCCATCTTAACAGCATTATAGGCCCCTGGGCACAGCTGTGCACTGGGCCCCCAAAAAGCACAACTACTCACAGGAACAAATATATACATTATCGATAACAAACCTATAACCTGCAACACCGCCATATAGAGACCGCATAGTGGTTAGACACCAGCTCAGGTATAACCTACAACACTGCCATATAGAAACCACATAGGGGTCAGACACCAGCTCAAGTATAACCTACAACACCGCCATATAGAGACCACAGAATGGTCAGACACCAGCTTAGGTATAACCCATAACACCGCCATATAGAGACACCATAGAGGTCAGACACCAGCTCAGGTATAACCCACAACACCACCATATAGAGACAGCATAGAGTTCAAACACCATCTCAGGTATAACCTACAACACTGCTATGTAAAGACCACATAATGGTCAGACACCAGCTCAGGTCATCACTATATGACAATAACTACTAAACTGATCCAATATAGAAACAAAATAACCCCTGACATGTAGGGACTCACAGGAGATGTCCTATCTGATCAGTCATTCTCTGAATCATTCTTTTCCCATTTCTACTCCATCCAGTCTAGACGGCCAAGACGACTCGTCCCTGCAGAATTTACCGCACAAATATCTTAGACTTCTCACTTTTCCAGCACTCCCTACCAATTCCTACCTCTGTTATGGGCGCCCTCTTTAAGTAAGTAGGTAATAATGTTGCCTACCATTAAGTAGGTAGGTATCTAGACCCAAGTAGGTAGGTATATGTTGCCCCCTGTAGGTAGGTTTACAACCCCCCTGTAAGGGAAGCTTATACCTCTCAGTTAATCTATATATATATATATATATATATATATAAAAATAATATATATACATATACACTTCCGTTCAAAAGTTTGGGGTGACTTAGAAATGTCCTTATTTTTGAATGAAAAGCACAGATTTTTTCATTGAAGCTAACATTAAATGAATTCGATATACACTCTATACATTGTTAATGTGGTAAATGGCTATTCTAGCTGCAAACATCTGGTTGTTAATGCAATATCTACATAGGTGTATAGAGGCCCATTTCCAACAACCATCACTCCAGTGTTCTAATGGTACATTGTGGTTGCTAACTGTGTAAGAAGGCTATATGATATTTTGAAAACCCTTGAAAACAATTGTGCAAGTATGTTAGCACAGCTGAAAACAGTTTTGCTTATTAGAGAAGCTATAAAACTGACCTTCCTTTGAGCTAGTTGAGAATCTGGAGCATTACATTTGTTGGTTCGATTAAACTCGCCAAATGGCCAGAAAAAGAGAACTTTCATGTGAAACTCGACAGTCTATTCTTGTTCTGAGAGATGAAGACTTATCCATACGAGAAATTGCCAAGAAACTGAAGATTTCCTACAACAGTGTGTAATACTCCCTTAAGAGGAGAGCACAAACAGGCTCTAACCAGAGTAGAAAGAGACGTGGGAGGCCCCGCTGCACAACTGAGCAACAAGACAAGTACATTAGAGTTTCTAGTTTGAGATATCAATGCCTCACAGGTCCTCAACTGGCAGCTTCATTAAAGAGTACCCACAAAACGCCGGTGTCAATGTCTATAGTTAAGAGGCGACTCCGGGATGCTGGCCTTCAGGGCAGAGTGGCAAAGAAAAAGCCATATCTGAGACTGGCTAATAAAAGGAAAAGATTAATATGGGCTAAAGCCCACAGACATTGGACAGAGGAAGATTGGAAAAAAGTGTTATGGACAGACAAATCGAAGTTTGAGGTGTTTGGATCACACAGAAGAACATTTGTGAGACGCAGAACAACTGAAAAGATGCTGGAAGAGTGCCTGACGCCATCTGTCAAGCATGGTGGAGGTAATGTGATGGTCTGGGGTTGCTTTAGTGCTGGTAAAGTGGGAGATTTATACAAGGTAAAAGGGATATTGAATAAGGAAGGCTATCACTCCATTTTTCAACGTCATGCCATACCCTGTGGACAGCGCTTGATTGGAGCCAATTTCATCCTGCAATAGGACAATGACCCAAAACCACCTCCATATTATGCAAGAACTATTTAGTGAAGAAGCAGGCAGCTGGTATTCTATCTGTAATGGAGTGGCCAACGTAGTCACTAGATCTCAACCCCATTGAGCTGTTGTGGGAGCAGTTTGACTGTATGGTACGCAAAAAGTGCCCATCAAGCCAATCCAACTTGTGGGAGGGGCTTCTGGAAGCCTGTGGTGAAATTTCTCCAGATTACCTCAGCAAATTAACAGCTAGAATGCCAAAGATCTGCAATGCTGTAATTGCTGCAAAGGGAGCATTCTTTGACGAAAGCAAAGTCTGAAGTAGGAAATTATTATTTCAAATAAAAATCATTATTTCTAACCTTGTCAATGTCTGGACGAGATTTCTATTCATTTTGCAACTCATTTAATAAATAAAAGTAGGAGTTTCAGGGAAAACACAATATTTATCTGCGTGACCCCAAACTTCTGAACGGTAGTATATATGTGTATGTATATATATATATATATAATATATAGTATATATAATATATATAAATATATATATAATATATATATATATATAAATATATATATATATATATATATATAAATAAAATATAGATCCCTGTAGGTACGATCAGATCGGTAGGTAGGTATACAGTTCCCTGTAGGTATATATACTGCCCCCTGTAGATAGGCCCCTGTAGGTACAGATAGATATTCTATCCCCTGTATATATAGCCCACTGTAAGTAGATATATAGCCCCCTGTAGGTACAGGTAGATATAATGCCCCCTGAAGATACGTCCCTGTAGGTGAAATGCCCCTTGAAGATAGGCCTCTGTAGGTTGTAGCCCCTGTAGATTATAGGCCCCCCTGTAGGTAATATTCTCCCTGTAGGTAATATTCCCCCCTGTAGATTATAGACCCCCTGTAGGTAATATTCCTCCCTGTAGATTATAGCCCCCCCCCGTAGATTATAGACCCCCTGTAGGTAATATCCCCCTGTAGATTATAGACCCCCTGTAGGTAATATCCCCCAGTAGATTATGGTTGGCCACCCTGTAGATTATAGACCCCCTGTAGGTAATAACCCCCCTTGTAGATTATAGACCCCCTGTAGGTAATATTCCTCCCTGTAGATTATAGACCCCCTGTAGTTAATATCCCCCGTAGATTATAGACCCCCTGCAGCTAAAATCCCCCCCTGTAGATTATAGACCCCCTTGTAGGTAAAATCCCCCCCTGTAGATTATAGAAACCCTGTAGGTAATATCCCCCCAATAGATTATAGACCCCTTGTAGGTAATATTCCCCGCCTGTAGATTATAGACCTCCATAGGTAATATTCCCCATATATTATAGACCCCCAGTAAGTAATATCCCCCCCTCCCCCTGGTGATTATAGACCCCCTTGTAGGTAAAATACCCCCCTGTACCCCTGTAGATTATAGACTCCCGGTAGGTAATATTCCCACAATAGATTAAAGACCCCCTGTAGGTAATATCTCCCCATAGATTATTGGTGGCCCCCCTGTAGATTATAGACCCCCTGTAGCTAATATCCCCCCCGTAGATTATAAACCCCCTGTAGGTAATTGTCCTCCCCTGTAGGTAATTTCCCCACCATGTAGATTATAGACCCCCTGTAGCTAAAATCCCCCCCCCGGTAGATTATAGACCCCCTTGTAGGTAAAATCCCCCCCTGTTGATTATAGACACCCTGTAGGTAACATCCCCCATGTATATTGTAGACCCCCTGTAGGTAATATTTCCCCTCCGTAGATTATAGACCCCTTGTAGGTAATATCCCCCCTTGTAGAGCATAGACGCCTGTAGATAATAATCCTCCCCCCCCCCCCGTAGATTATAGATGCTCTGTAGGTAATATCCCCCCATAAATTATAGACCTCCATAGGTAATATTCCTCCCCTGTAGATTATAGACCCCTTTGTAGGTAAAATCCCCCCATAGATTATAGACCCCCTGTAGGTAATATTCCCGACCATAGATTATAGACCTCCTGTAGGTAATATCCCCCTGTAGATTATAGAGCCCATGTAGGTAATATCCCCCCCCTGTAGATTATAGACCCCCTGTAGGTAATATTCCCGACCATAGATTATAGACCCCCTGTAGGTAATATCCCCCTGTAGATTTAAGACCCCCTTGTAGGTAAAATCCCCCCAGTAGATTATAGAACCCCTTTAGGTAAGCTTGGAAGCCAAGGATAAGCGTGGTACAGAATCGTAAGGCTGAGGCGTAGTCGGGGACAGCCGTAGGGGGAGGGAAAACGGCAGAGGTTTTGGGAGGAGAAAGGGGAAACGGGGACGGGGACGGGTTAAAAAAAGGTAAACAAGAAGGGAAAACCCCTTTCACAAAGGGTTCGATGGCAATAAAAAATCCGGCAGGAAACTGCCCCGGGGGAGGAAACCATTATTATTTTAAAAGGGGGCTGTTGGGGCAACCGCCAATCAACCCGGGGCCCCCGGCCCTTTTTTTAAATCCCGAGAAAAAACCGGCCGGGGGCCACGCCAAGAGCGGGGACCCCGCGCACCTTCCCAAAAAAAACCAAACCGCCCTGGAAATCAGGAAACGGGGTTTTGGATGAAAATTGGCCCCACCCCCTTTGGGGACGGTGCGGCCCCCCGGACTGGCGACGGGAAACCCTGGAGCCCCCTTTTGCCTGCGGTACAAAAGGGAAAGGGAAACCCGGGGGAACATCCCCCCGGGGGGCCCCCGCAAAAAGGGGGGGGAGGAAATGGGGGGCCGGTTGGGGTGGGCGGGCCCCCGTTCCGTTTTCAAAAAAAAAACCCCCCTCCTCCCCTTTGTGCCCCCCCCCCCCTCCCCCTTTCCAAACCCGGGGGGAAACCTTTGTCAAGTTGTTGGTCCGAATGTTTTTCCTTTTCCCCCTTCCCCTGGGCCCCTTTTTCGAAAAACCCGGAAACCCTTCCAATCGAAGAGGAAAACCCCTTTTCCCCTTGGACAAACTTCTTCCCAAAGGGTCTCCTTTTCCTGGAAAAAAATTTGGGTTTTGGGGGGCCCTCCACCAACCCCGGGGATGGAGGAGCGCCCCAAAGAGAAAAACGGGTTTAGGACCCCGGGGGTTTTTGAAAAACAAAAACCCTAAAAAGGGTTCGGGGTGCCATGGAAAGGTGGGGGCCAGGGGTTTGTAGGCCACCGGGGTTTATTTCGGTTTTTAAGCAAAATCGAAATTGGCCCCCCCGTAGCGGGGGAAACCCCAATTTATAACTTGGGGTTTTAAGTTGACATATTTGGCTGATAACCCTACTTTAAACACCCAGGAAAAATAACTGGGGGAGGGCTCCTTCTCTTTTTCCGCCTGAGCTTTTAGGGGTGCCCGGGGAAACGGGGGCAAAAGACTGGGGGGACGGGCCCAAATAGGGCCCTTTATGGTCGGGAGGGCCCATGTATCCGCTGCAGGGAAATTTTGGACTGAGAATCTAGGGGGATGGGGGGCGGGGGTGAAAGGGCCCAAAAACAAAAAAAGGGAAAAGGGGGGGCAAAAAGCAGACTCCCCCAAACTAGGGGGAAAATTTTAGTAAAATTCCGCCCCAAAAGGGGGCAAGTCCCTTCTGACCCTGCCGGAGCAAAATTGGGGCAAAATTAGGGCCCCAAAAACCTGGTTGGTTTCCCCTTTTCCCCTTGGCCCTTTCGTTCCCCGGGGGGGATAAAGGCTGAGGAGAAAAACGAGCTTCACCTGAAGCAGGGAGCAGAAGGGCCCGCCAGGGAAAATTTTGGGGAAAAAAACTGGACTTCACGGCAGAGAAAAATTTGTAGGGGCAAACCCCCGTAGGCGAAAAATGTGGAGAAAAACAGGTTGGCCAATTGCTTAAGGGGGGGAAACCTGTAAATGGACAAAATGTGCCATTTTTAGAAAACCCATCCGTAACTACCCCCGAAAACGGTGTTTCCAAGGGGGGGGGGAAGACGGGTTTTAAAAAAACCATCGCCAAAAGCGACCAGGGGACCAAAATTGGGAGGGGGGAGGGGGTTTTTCAGGAGCCCCCAAGGTCTGTGACGAGGAGGGACAGGCACAGGTGAAAAACAGGCCTCAACGAATTCTTTTAATGTCCTTAGGGGGTCCGGGCCCCCCCAGTTTAAAAACCGGCCCCGATTTAAAGGGGGCAAGTTTTTACGGGGACCGGGGGGCCAGCCACCAATTTAGGGGGCCCCCACTTCAAGATCCTTTTTGGGAGTGGGGGGCTCACGTATGTTTTCCCAGGCGGGAACATTTCCCCGGGGGTCAAAATGGGGCTTTTTGGGGGGACCAAAAAGCTCCCGGGGGGGAAATTTTGTGCTCAGGGGACCTTTTTTTCCTTTTCCGCCCGTCAAAGCGCGTGACAATGCATCCCTTTTTCAAACCCTTTTAACCCCCAGGGGCGGAAAAGGGGGATTTGGAAATCAAATCGGGAAGGAAGAAAGGGCCACCAAGCCCGGCGTGGATTAAAAATTTGCCGGGGGCCCTCTGGAGGTACTGGGGGGTTCTTGTGGTCGAGTAGGGTACAGATGGGATGTTTGAAGGGACCTTCCAGTAGGGTAAAAACGCCATTTTCCTTCCCGGGGCCCGCTTATTTGGCCCAAAAACTCCCGGTCTCGAAACGTTTTTAATTTTTTTTCCTTTCCCCCAGTGAAAATTTTTTTGGGAAAAAAATCCCGGGAATAGTGAATTAACCCCCTCAAAAACCCCCTGGGCCCTTTTGGGTGAGGACCCGCACCCATCCCGAAAGCCCGGGGTCCCACTTCTAGGGGGCCAAAAAGGGTTTGCAGGGTCCGGTCGTGACAGGATTTGAAGGTTAGGAAAAGGGGTCCTTCAAAATTTTTCGAACGCCTCCTCAGCCCCTTTGGACGGCCAAACTTCCGTGTTTTCGTTTTTCCCTTTTTTGTGAGGGCCAACCCAGGGTGCCCAAAACCCCCCGGTGGAAAAAGTGCCCGGGGTGAACTGCCGGTAATAGTTACAAAATCCCCGGGAAACGCTGTAAAGGGGCCCCAAAAACCAAACAGGGCAAAACCATTGCAAGACAGCTTTTCCGGGGCCATTTGGGAACCCCTTGGGGCAGAGATAATATATCCAGGGAAAAGGCAGGCTTGGGGCTGAGAAAGATGCACTTTCCCAAAATTAGCGTTTTAGGTGGGGTTTTTAAAGAAGACCCCCCTCAGAAAACCCGGCGACGTTTAACCGGGGGGATGTCTTTCCCGGGGGGGTGAAAAATACCAAAATGTTTGTCCCCGGTATACCACGAACAGGATACCCGGAAATCCCTGAAGATTTCGATTCCCCGAATTCCTGGGAAAACAAAGGGTGGGGGCATTTCATAGGGGAATGGCATACCAAAAAGGGACCTTTAAAATTTTGCCCCCCCTCCCCCCGGTGGGTTGGTTTTTTAAAAAGGGCCCCAGTTTTTGGAACCAAAAAAGGTTTTGGCATAAAACCAACCGTAGGGCCAACTTTTCCCTTTGCTTTTCCGGGGGAAAAAAGGGAAAAGTTTGGGGCCGGAAACCCCTTTGGCTGGGCTCCTCAAAAAGGGAATTGGGGGGAATGGGAAAGGCGGGTTTTGATAAAAGGGTTGGGCCCCCTCTGGGAACCCTCTGGAAGGGGCCAAACCCCCTTGGGGGGGAAACCGGTGGGGTTGGGGCGGGGCTAAACCCCCTTTTTCCCTCCGTTCTTGGCCGAAAGCTCCTTCTCCCGGCCTTTGGAAGGCCCCCAAACGCACCCCTCCCAAAAAAGGGCCCCCGGTTAAAGCTCCAAAAAATTTGAAATCCAAACCTCCCGCTTTGAGGCCCCCCGGAGGAAAAGGGGGGGGGTTGTCCCCCTCCGGAGCCCCCGGGGTTTTTCCTTTTTGGTTAAATTTTTAACTCGGGGTGGGAAAGGGAAACCCCCCTTTTGAAAAGGGTTTGGGCCCCAAAAGGGGGCCTTCGGTTTCCCAGGCCAATCTAAAGGGGGCTAATTTGGAATTTTTTGGAAAACTTGCAGCCAAGCCCCCTAAAAAGGGCCCCTCCCCAACCATTTAATTCTCCCCCTTTTTGGGACAAGGGGGTTAAAAAAAGGTTTAAAAATAGAGCCCCGGTTCCCCCCGGGGGGGAGGATTGGGGCCCCAGCAGGGTTTCCCTCGAAAACACCCCGGGAAACCCCGGAAGGGAAAGGGCTGGGAGATCCGCCGTCACTGGATCGGCCCCAAACCCACAGAGGTTTGGCCCCCCGCTAAGGCCTTTCCCCGGGAAAAACAGGCTGACAACGAAAGTCACCTTTTTGAACGCTCCGTTGGGGAATGGGCCGCCAAATTTAAATTTGATATTCAGATCGGCTTGGGTGATAAACAACCCGGCATACCCCTTGGGGTCCCCTTCAAACTTAGACGGTTTTCGGTAACCGGGGGGGTTGGGACCCCCCCGTCGAAAAGGTGGTGTGGGGAGGGGAGTTGCCCTGGGGGAAAATACAGCTTCCCGCCCCGGGTTTTCCCCGAAATTGCTTTTAACATGACGGTTAACTGGGCCAACTTCGGCCCCTTGCCCCCCAATTTTTGACGTGACTGTTTTCGCAAAAAACTGCTGCAAAAGGGCCGCTTCAAAAATTTTTGGCAGAGGCCCTTGGCGGATCCTGGCCCCGGGTCTTCTGTAAAAGGCATGATAGTGGATCCCGGGGCCACCGCAAGCGGTGGTGAAAGCCCACGCCATGGAGCGGAGTCTAAGTAGAACCCGGTTTTCACCAGAGCCCGCCGCAAAGCGGGATGGACTTGCTGCGGCGGGAAACTACCAGGTCGCTTCCACTGACGGGACTTGCTTGCGGTGGTAGCCAAGGGTAAGCATAGTATAGAATCGTAAGGCTGAGGCGTAGTCGGGAACAGGCAGTGTGTCAGGGCAGGCGGCAGAGGTTCGTGGTCAGGAGACGATAGCGAGACGGTACGGTACACGGTAAACACTAGAAGAGGCAAAATGCTTTCACAATAGGTTCCGAGGGCACAAAAGATCCGTCAGGAAACTGCCGGAGGCGGAGCCATTATATAGGGTCAGTGGCCGGCAACAGCCAATCACCGGCGCACTGGCCCTTTAAGTCTGAGAAGACCAGCGCGCGCCCTTGGGTGCCTGGATGCGCGCACCGACCGAGACAAGTGCACCTGGAGTCAGGAGCGGGGTCGGGTGAGTACATGGGGAAGGACCGGGGAATGAACGCGCCCGCAGCTCGGGGGATGGGCTGCGGCGCCGTTCGTTACAGATGCTCTGTAGGTAATATCCCCCCATAAATTATAGCCCTCCGTAGGTAATATTCCTCCCCTGTAGATTATAGACCCCCCTGTAGGTAATATTCCCGACCATAGATTATAGACTCCCTGTAGGTAATATCCCCCTGTAGATTATAGACCCCCTGTAGGTAATATCCACCCCCTGTAGATTATAGACCCTCTGTAGGTAATATTCCCCCAACCGTAGATTATAGGCCCCCACCGTAGAGTATAGGCCCCCCTGTAGAATAAAGCCACCTGTAGGTAGATATATAGCCCCCTGTAGGTATAGGTAGTTATATTGTCCCCTGAAGATAGGCCCATGTAGGTAAAATGCCCCTTGAGATAGGCCCCAGTAGGTAATATTCCCCCATGTAGATTATAGGCCTCCCTGTAGGTTATATAGCCCGCTGTAGTCAATATCCCCACTGTAGATTATAGGCCATCTATAGGTAATATTCCCCCCATTAGATTATATAGCCCCCTCTAGATTATAGGCACCCTATAAGTAATATCCCCCCTGTAGATTATAGACCCCCTATAGGTAATATTCCCCCCTGTAGATTATATAGCCCCCTGTAGGTAATATCCCCCCCTGTAGATTATAGACCCCCTTGTAGGTAAAATCCCCCTGTAGATTATAGACTCCCTGTAGGTAATATTTCCCCCGTATATTAAAGACCCCCTGTAGGTAATATCCCCCCCATAGATAATAGGTGGCCCCCTGTAGATTATAGACCCCCTGTAGATAATATCCCCCCTGCAGATTATAGACCCCCTGCAGCTAAAGTCCCCCCTGTAGATTATAGACTCCCTTGTAGGTAAAATCCACCCTGTAGATTATAGACACACTGTAGGTAACATCTCCCCTGTATATTGTAGACCCCCTGTAGGTAATATTCCCCCCTGTAGATTATAGACCCCTTGTAGGTAATGTCGCACCCCCCCCAGTAGAGTATAGACGCCTGTAGATAATAATCCCCCCCCCTCTGTAGATTATAGATGCTCTGTAGGTAATATCCCCCCATAGATTATAGACATCCATAGGTAATATTCCGCCCAGTAGATTATAGACCCCTTTGTAGGTAATATCCCCCCATAGATTATAGACCCCCTGTAGGTGATATTCCCGACCAGAGATTATAGACCCATTGTAGGTAATATCCCCGCTGTAGATTATAGACCCACTAGGGTAATATTCCGCCTCGTAGATTAAAGACCCCCTGTAGGTAATATCCCCCTGTAGATTATAGACCCCCTGTAGATTATATACCCTCTGTAGATAATAGCCCCCCAACCTTAGATTATAGGCCCCCACCGTAGAGTATAGGCCCCCCTGTAGAATATAGCCACCTGTAGATAGATATATAGCCCCCTGTAGGTACAGGTAGTTATAATGTCCCCTGAAGATAGGCCCCTGTAGGTAAAATGCCCCTTGAGATAGGCCCCAGTATGTAATATTCCCCCATGTAGATTATAGACCCCCTATAGGTAATATTCCCCCCTGTAGATTATAGACCCCCTATAAGTAATATCCCCCCTGTAGATTATAGACCCCCTATAGGTAATATTCCCCCCTATAGATTATATAACCCCCTGTAGGTAATATTCCCCTGTAGATTATAGACCCCTTGTAGGTAATATCCTCCCTGTAGATTTTAGACCCCCTGTAGGTAAAATCCGCCCCTATAGATTATAGACCCCTTGTAGGAAATATCCCCCTGTAGATTATAGACCCTCTTATGGAATATCCTCCCCAGTAGATTATAGACACCCTGTAGGTAATATCCCTCACACCGTAGATTATAGGCCCCCCTATGGAATATAGCCTCTCTGTAGGTAAAAAATAAAAAACGCTACTTACTTTTCTGTGCTCCCCGCTGGGGACCCCATTCCACGAGCTGCGTTCAGGAATGAGCGGCATGATGGCATCACACCACCTATGCCGGGAAATGACTCATGGAATTTCATAGGCCAGAAGCCTACGGGCTGTCAGCCTAGGAAATACAGTGGCGCAGGAGGCGATTATATCGCCTCCTGCTCCGCTTAAAGATGTGGCACAGAAGGCTTAACTCTGCCCCTGCGGCGGGTCCGGATGGCGCATCTGTGTGCAGGAGGCAGAGTTAAGCCACTGGGCAGGGAACGCGGCTGCCCCGAAGGCAGAGGCGTAACTTCAAGCTCTGCGGCCCTGGTGCAAAAAGTGAAATGGGGCCCCCCAGCTCCCATACGCCATCTGCAATACTGGTGTTTTCTTATGTGGCAGAAGAGCTTTTAGGCCCCCTAAGGCTTCAGGGCCCGGTAGCGACTGCTACCGCTGCACCCCCTGTAGCTATGCCCCTGCCCGAATGGCCCCCTGTGCTTGCGGGGCCCCCGGGCAACCGCTTACTCCGCCCAATGGAAAAGAGGGTCCTGGATTAAAGTTTGCCAAGACTCTAACCTGCTTCTGTCTCTTTGGTCCTTCTGCGCTGGTTGCACTACAATTCACAGCACACCACCAGTAAGCCCACTTCACCATTACACTGCACACCTGCGCTTCAGATGCCTCTGTCACTTGACCTTGCATGTGCAGAAAAAGCAAGGACGAGTATAAATGCTGGTTTTTAAGATACATTAGCGGCGACTCCCAGAGGTGGGACATTTATGCAATATCCTGTGTATATGCTACAAAATTAAGTTTATTTTGTAAAATTGCCACTACATTCATCCATGGCTTGCTACCTTTAATACATCTATAACGGCTTAGAAAGTATGTAAACAATAACTATGATAAAGAGATTAAAAACGAAAATATTTAACAACTCAAATTCTTCTATTTTTCTATTTCTTTGATTCTTCGGCCTTTGATTTAATAGCCTGATTCCATTTTTTAAGATCTCAGCGATACATAAAGAAGAAAAGTTTGTGAGTGGGAGTTTTCCTGTCTTGATGAAACATTTCATTTTCCACCTACAAAAAATCAAACAATTGGCTTTTATAAGGTAAGGTGTGCATGTTCTGATTTTCCCAAGGTCGTTCTAAAGTAACCAGTTCTTTTTATATCCTCTGTCTACAATATTTCACTTTATTTCTTCCTTACTTGGAAACTTGCTCCCAAGTCTCTGTGTAAACACAGATGCAACATACTGTACAGCTATTTATGTTCCCTGTAAAGCTATTTTATCCACACTTACATACATATAGACCATGATCTACTGGGTGTCCATCAACCTACACTAAAAATGGCTTGTGGTGTACACAGCATGCATCTGCCTATTTTAAAATACAAACAATTTTAGAACAATGAAACCCCTTGTTCAAAACCTGCATGGGAAAAATCAGAAAAGAAGATTGAGCCCAAGATTTTCTATTGTAGTTATTTGTTTGGGAATTTTGTAGACTCCCACGAATCACGTTTTAGCAGTTCTAAATATGTTCAGGCTGCCGCTTATCAACAGTAAACAGTGTCTTCTTGTACTGGTAAAAATCCAGTTTTGTCACAATGAGGGTGGAAACAGAGGTCTAACTATAGAAGCTGCAGATGTAACAATCACATCCAGCGGTGTTCTATGAGACTGCCTATTGGTCTCCAAAAACTTAGTAAGCGACCAAGTATACTACTTGCCCATAATCTCCCTCCAATCATTTATGGGACTTTGAGACTTCAATGGTAAACATGCCTACTCTGGATTCCCAGCCCACCAAGATTCTCATGATGACAAATAGCAGGTTTTTCAGCTATGTAGGTCAAACAAAGATTATTCATGGTCCACATAAGTTCTCATCAAATTCCCTCACTTTGGTACTAAAAGCACTGTCTGTAACTTTGCATACCCACATACCTACTCACTGAAACATAGGGAGATATGCATGAATGGGGCTGCCATAGACTGAGACAATATAGTGACCTCACAATGGGAAATTCAGCCCACTGCATACCTCCTTGCTCCCTTTTCCTCCCTAGGCTATCACTTCTTTTGCCTACTCATGACCTGCCCCTGGTGGCTGTGCCATTTTTTTGGCATCCCTTGAGCCAAACAAACTGCAGCCCTGTTCTATAGATGTATGAACCACCATATGCCAAAACTTGCCGCAATCTGCACCAGACACAACACTTTTCAATGCACCAAAGATGCGGGGCGTGTCACGTCATATTCATACAATGCACCAAAAATGTGCCAAATAGTGATGAGCGATTACATTGACTATCGTCATCGGGTCGATCGTCGACAGACTATCGGGTCGATAGTCGATAGACGATATCCGATAGTCGATAATAGATTATCGCCGATCACCATTAAAGTCTATGGGAGAGGAATAACACCTTCATTATTACACCCAAACAGGGCTGGAGAAGCTGGAATTAACATCCACAACAGTCAAATGGATACGTGCTGCATCTTAGGCAACACACTTAGGTTATAAAGCCACAGAAAAAAAGTCACACACATTCACTATCCTGTCTTGCACCACAGCCTGACCCTTAAACCTGCATCACCCACAAATTAAAAAGTGCCAGAAGGCAGTATGATTTGAACCATCAATTTTACTTGAAATGGACATTGAACTATCCCTGTCCTGGAACGCAGCATGACACTTAAACTATCTGACCCCCAGATTAAAAAGTGCCTGAAAGAAAAGGAGTCTTTGAACACCATTTTAGTTGAACTGAGGACAGATTGAACTATGCCTGTCCTGGACGCAGTATGACCATTAAACCCTGTCTGACCACAGAGATTAAAAAAGTGCCGGAGAGAAAAGGAATGAATGGAGTCTTTAGTCCACATTTTTGAGTTTCACTGGGACATTGACTATATCTGTCTGGGCCTCAGCATGAGCCCCCAAACTCTGCGTGACCCCCAGATTTAAAATGTGCCGTAAAAAGTTGTCTTCCACCCACCATTTTAGTTGAACTGGACATCTGCCTATATCTGGTCCTGGGCCACAGCATGAGCCCAAACTGCATGTGAGTCGTGTGTGCTGTGTATTTAAAAAAGTGCGGATAAAGGAGTCTGTTTGAACACCATTTAGTTGAATGGACATTGACTATAATCTGTCCTGATTATCGCTGCATGTGCCCTTAAACCTTATCTGGACCGCCAGATTAAAAAAGTGCCTGAAAAGGAGTTCTTTGATACCACATTTTAGTTGAACTGGACACATTGACTATGCCTGTCTGGGCTCCAAAGTATGACCATTAAACCCTGTCTGACCCCAGCAGATTCAAAAACAAAATAGGGTGCCGGAAAATGGATGTCTTTCAACAACAAATTTAGTTGACCTGACATTGGACTTACCTTAGTTCTGTCCACAGTATGACAAATTAAACATGTAGACCCAATGAGATTAAAAAGTGCTGGAAAAGTGAGTCTTTGAACCACATTTATCGTTGAAATGGACATAGACACTCATCCCTGTCCTGGGCCTCAGCATGAGCCCCAAAATGCATGAACCCAGATTTAAAAAGTGCCAGAAGAGGTGTTCTTTTGAGCATCACCATTTATTGTATCTGGACATTGACTATATCTGTCCTGTAACGCCAGAATGACCATTAAAAACCTGACTGACCCACAAGATAAAAGTGCCGGATAATAGGTAGTCTTTGAACCTCACCATTTTAGTGTGAAATGGCCATTGACTATTTCCTGTTGCTGTTGAGCACAGTATGGACCATTAATACCTGTGCTGACCCACAGATTAAAAAAGTGAGGGTGAAAAAGGAGGTCGCTGTTGTGACCTCCATTTAGTTGAAGATGGGACATTGGACTATATCACTGTCCTGTACGAGCAGAATAACCTCATTAAAACCTGTCTGACCCACAGATTAAAAGTGCATAGAAGAAGAAAGGAGTCTTGAACACCAATTTTAGTTGATCTGGACATAGGACTATTCCCTGTCCTGGTGGCCAAGGCTTGAGCCCAAACCTGCATGACCCCGATTAAAAAGTGACGGAAGAAGGGAGTCTTTCAACCACCATTTTATTTTCACCGGACATCGACTATACCTGTCCTGTTCCACAGATGACCATAAACCTGTTGACCCACAGATTAAAAAGTGCGAAAAAGGAGTCTTTCAACCACCATTTTAGTTGAACTGGACATTGACTATACCTGTCCTGGTCCACAGCATGACCCAAACCTGCTGACCCAGATTTAAAAAGTGCCGAAAGGAGTCTTTACCACCATTTTAGTTACTGGACATTGACTATACCTGTCCTGTACCACAACATGACCCCTAAACCTGTTTGACCCACAGATCACAAAGTGGCACTATGCTATTTTGTACAGTGACTGTCATTATTTTTTGGTAACTGACATTTGTTTACAGAATTTATTTAGGGAAGTTTTATTTATAGTTTTACATTATTATCATTTTGCTTTTTTTTCAAGTGTGATAACATACAACATACACCCCTCCCTGCAGTTTTTAAAGGTATTTTTTACACGTGTAGATGTGTTAATTCGTCCGCACACCCCATAAGTAATAAAAATGTCCTAATCATCCCCAAAACACTTCTTAGTTGAGAAGACATTTGCCCTCCTGGCTTCTGAGAGTGATTCAGCCAATCAATTCAATGGTTTCATTTTTCCTCCAAATCCTTCTTCAGTGATTAGGGACAGACTCCCCTGGAGATCAAATGATGCGACCCCATAGTGACTCCAGCCCCAGAAAATTTTAAGCCTCAAATTGTGCAATTTGTGTCCAGCCCTGGAGCCCTTTTTGACACTACTAAACTCACAGAAATCAACCTTTTTCAAAATCTAATTTTTAGGAGAAATTGAAGCTCTCCTGATTGCCCCTAAACGTTGAAGCCAAGTGCTTGCCGTCCGAGCCATCAGTTAACACGTAGGTCCAGCTGCCAGGCCAGACTTAGCAGTGGGTGCGGTGAGAGCCCCAGGCTAAGCGTCTTACATCTATTAACACGCAGTTCAGCTTGCCCAGTGGCCCGTAGTTTACAGTGGGATGCGGTGAGAGCCCCAGGCTGGCGTCAGTCATCTATTAACTCGGTAAAAAATGCCCTTTATGACGCAGCACAACGAAACAGTCGTGCTGAGCAGAGTGCGGGAATGTGAAGTTGTGAGGTAATACCTCGCAGCCTTCCTCAGTACACATCAGACCGCTGGTAGCGCTTTGCGGACCAATTGAAGCTATCCACTGGAAATGCTGGTGGTTGACCGTTCCTTTCCACACACGTGCCCTTTTTCTTGGGGCATTCTTTTTCTCGTTTACTCAACATGCTGGAGGAAATGGTCCTCTGTTCTATGTTCTCGGTAAGATGGGCGAATTTCTCAAAAAATTTGATTTCCGGCTCACTTCGCCGAATTTACCGACAAAATTCGTTTCGTTCCGATTACTTTGGCACGAATCTGCGTTAAAAAGCCACTATATCCAGGCTGCACAGAGCCTCAGGGTGCGTAAAACGTTGTGCCATACTTAAATATGCAGGAGGGGAGCTTGGGTTTGGTCTTCATCGTGTTGTGTTTTAGTATGACAACCAGATGAACTGCCATGCTCAGCTCTAAGAATGCTTCGAACTATAAAATTCCCTGGGCACTTAAGAGGGTAAAACTGGACCACAAAAACTGTAAGCGTGAATGTAGCCTGATAAAGTCATGCAAGCGAAAGCTGGAAAAAAACAATTAGGCCAGGTGGCAAAAATACAAGTGTGGGGGGTGCGGCGGCAGAAAAACCCTGAGTCAGGCAGTGGCACAATGACATCGGAGGTGGAAAAAACAGGAAGCCACAGAGTGGCACAACGACCGAGTGTGGAGGTCACCCCCGGCAGCAGATGAGGTCAGGCAGTGGCACAATGAAAAATTTGGAGGCGGCAAAACAGTATTAGCCACAGAGTGGCACAATGAACGAGGGGAGGTCACGGCGGGAGCCATAAGAATCAGGGAGTGGCACAATGACATTCTGAGGCGGCAAAACAGTATTAGGCCACAGAGTGGCACAATGATACAGTGTGGAGGTCACGACAGCCCGCAGCATGAGATCAGGCAGTGGCACAATGACATTCTGGAGGCGGCAAAACAGTATTTAGGCCACAGAGTGGCACAATCACCAGTGGGGAGGGCACGACAGCAGCAGCATGAATCAGGGCAGTGGCACAATGACATTCTGGAGGTGGCAAAACCGGAGGAAGCCACAGCGTGGCACAATGACTGAAAAGGTGAGGTCACGGCGGCAGCAGAATGAGGTCAGGCAGTGGCACAATGACACAGTGTGGAGGGCATGGCAGCAGCCACGCAGCAGCATGAGGGCAGACAGTGGCACAATGACACAGTGTGGATGTCACGGCAACAGCAACAGCGCAGCAGCATGGGGGTCATAGAGTGGCACAATGACAGAGTGTTTGGGGTGGGTAGCAATACCAGTCCCTGGTAAAGATGGTGGTAGGCAGATGGAGAAACTGGATCTGCAGATGTGGTGGCATCAGTGGGTAGTGCGGCATCAGGTTAGTGGCTGAGGCAGGTAGTTTGAACCCAGACTGGAGCCTAAGGCATTGCGTGTGGATTACTGGCCGATACACGCCGGATTCATCTTGACCACAGGTCAGTCGTTCTCATTTCCCGTGGGACCAAGCGGGTTCTCTTGGGGTACCGATGGCCCCCGCGCATGTACAACGCTCCTCTGTTGCCAACACTACCTGGCCGAGGCAGGACAGCTTCTCCACTGCAAACTTCAGCAAAGTTGCGGCCACACATCCGTTTGGCTGCCCAGTTATTCCAGCGGTTTTATACTGAGGTTGGCAGAGTGTCCGGTCAAGTAGGCCACAACTGTGGTTCAGGGACTGCTCAGGTCCTGATGCTGCTGCTGGCGACTGCCCTCACTCACTAGGCGGAGGAAGAATAATGCTCTTCAGTCACTCCGTGACTTAGGTTACTACTGATGAGAGCTGGAAACAGCTCCTACCCCCCTCTCCCCCCCCCCCCACAATCCCCCTGCAGCGCGGCTGTTGTACATGAGCGCTGAGGAACCCCTCCGGTCAGACCTGTCAGAGGAGGGACGATGCCGCACATAGGCAGCAGCCAATGATTACGGAGGATTTCCTATAGTATTTTGAGTTTGTCTCTTCCTATCAATAGCTGGGAAAAAAAGGCTCCCATTTTGTCCGGTAGCGAGGGGTGAGAGCCAGCAGTCTCCCTCTGAGGATGCTAAACTATTCGGCTGTCTCTAGCAGGCAAATAAGCATGCTGCGAGGCCATCTTCACATAGTGACTCGAGGGGATCCTGCCTCATTTCCACTGTATACTGCCACGGTGCTTGGGGTAATTCTGCCTCGTCTTCCTCATCTCCATCCACTCATCCAGTGCTCCTGCTCCTCTCTCTCTTGGTCACTGGGTAGAAAATCACTCATTTCACCAGACACTGTTCTGCTCCAATGTTCCCCTCCTCATCTGCTTTCAGTCACACCAGACTCATGTGGGCCACGAAGATGTAGTCGCCACGTCTCCTGTCCCTGCCCAGACAGATTTTTCAGCATCTGTTCCAGGACATGAAGAGTGGAATGATGTTTAATTCATCCCGTAGTCCATGGCGATGACAAATAACGTCGCCCTCTCGAATGGCCTCAACCAGCTGGAAGGTGTCACGATATGAGCTGCCAATGGCTGCACAACACAGTTACTCAGGGGAGTACTTCTGTCTGCATGGGTTCATCAATAAAATCGTTAATGGCCTTTCTCTGTTCATACTCAGTCGGTTTCCTCCTAAACATGTGCAGGCTGGAATTCCAGCGGTTGGATACATGCATAATCAGAGTGTGTTGGGGGAGGCCGTTCTGCCAAACTGCAACTCAAGGAGGGTTGTTCTGGCTTTGTACGAATATGGATAAGTGCATGCACAGTTTCCTGGGCATTATTTTCAGAATGTTATGAAGATCGGTGGTAGACTTCAGGAACCTTTTCACATCGAGTTGAACGTGCGCCATTGCAGGGCGCATGGACCATCCCTCCTCGGTGCAGGATGCGCGACACCATGTTCCTCCCATTGTCCGTCACCATGGTTCGATTTGCAGTTTGGGCGCGGAGAAAGCCACACATCGATTTCTTGCTGCATGACGGGTGGTTCCTCCTGTGTGATTCGTTGCCGAGGACTAGCCAGGTGTAGAACTGCGTTGACACGCTGTGCCCTACCATGTGGTATGATGGAGCAGTACTTGTGGAGGCTGAGATTGGTGGTGGTCGGTGGTGAGGAGGAGTCGGGGATTGGCGCAGGTGCAGCAGTTTGACATCGTGGTGGAGGAGAAAGCGGCGTCTCCTGTCCAAGTTGTTGGTGTGCTGGTGGAAGCACATTCACCCAGTGGGCCGTAAGGGACATGTCCTGGCCCTGACGTAGTCTTACAGCTCAAGACGTCCGCCGCTGCGTGCCACATTGGAACAAAGCGATAAGCTCAAGGACTGACCCCCTTTTGTTCTACATATTCTTTGAAGTGCTGGTACTGCCTTTTTGGAAAAGAATTTACGGCTTGGAACTCTCATCTCGGTCGGCACAAAGCCATTAGTTCTATGAACTTGGCGAGTCCACCTTTTGGATTGGGTGGGACTGCATTACCAACAACTTGGAAAGGAGCACGGTTCGCTGCTGCACATTAGGATTGGTTGGAGCATACTGTTGTCTCTTGTGCATTCGCCTCGGCTTGAAACGAGAACTGCTGGCGCAATGAGTAGGCGAGGAGCAGGAGCCATCTGGACCGGGAGATGATGTCAAAAGAGAAACAGCTCCTTCTGCAGAAGTGGTGGAGCCTTGACTAGCTGCAATGGCATGAATTGCCAATGGGCGCTGCTGGCTGCTTGCTGCTGCGGCGGCATGATGGACCACCACATCTGTGCCACGTTTCTCCCAGGCCACGGACTGGTGACGATGCATGTGTTGACGCAGGGCGTTGTGGCCAACGTTAGCTCCTGGCCACGCTTCACTTTTTCTGCCCACAGATTCTACATTATACCCATATTCGGCTCCTCGGTGTCTTAGCAAATGAACTGCCACCACGCGAGTATGGATTTTACGCCACGTCCCCCCTGCGCCTGAGTGATTACTGCCGCCGCTGCCCTCGCTGAGCCCCTGTGCCGCTACTTTCTTGGACTCTGCGAAGCGGGTTTTATCCGTGGCCGCATGGGCTCCCGACTCACACTGACTGCTAACTGTGACTCTCGGCCACACGACCACTTGCTGGCTGCGCTGCTGCCTGAGTGCAAGCATGACGCCCTCTTTCATGACGATGATGAACCCTTGCTACCCGGCGCCAAGTGGCGGTCGGGCTACATCATCATCAAGTTTGTGTTTCATCGACACTGCTGTCTCTCTCACCGGTCTTGGTATGCGAGGTGACTCTCACAACTATGACCTCCAATGGCCACTCTCCTACATCTATACTCATTGCCGCCTACTTGCAAGAAGCAGGCGATATTGGCATTTCTTCGCTGCCTGTAGTGCTGTCTGCCCTCTCAAATTGTTTCATTCTCGATATATAGTGGCGCAGAGGCCCAACCACATTTAAGTAGATCCTCTGGCTGAGGGAACCGGATGGACTGAGCGCGGGCTGAGGACAGGTGAGGGCCGCTGGACCCGCCTCGGGCCATGCCAACTAATGGTTTGTTGTGTCTGAGGTTCTCCCCAAAAACGACTCTTGCAGGGGTTGTAGATGTCATATGGGGAGGGAATAGGATGACCTAGTCAAACCAGTCAGAACCCTTGGGTTGCTGACAACACACGGCCGCCGCTAAGATGACAGCGGCAGTTGTGGCCCTACCGGTGACCCTGCTGCGACGTCCCCTTTGCCTAGTTGCGGACCTGGGCCTGTTCCCTGGAATGTGTGCCATGCCACTCGCTGGTGAAAAGGCCTGCACCGCTTAGGTCTGACATTATACGTTGTTCTAAAATGTACTGAAACTGTTTTGATGATGATATCAGTATGATAATATTACACCTGTTTTTGACTCAAATGAAAACCAGTACAGCTTGGGTAAACACGTGGATATGAATTGCGCCTACAATTGGCCAGGAAATATTACTTGTGGTGTCATTTAAAAACACTGTCGTGTTTTACTAAAGTAAAAGCCAAACAGGCTTAATTAACCTGTCGGATATGAATTAGGCTACAGGAAAATTTATTATATATTTTGGCGTTGAAAAAGAGGTTTATTTTTGATCAGCACATCAGCATAAAAAATCAACATGATCATTTAACCCTGGATGTAAATTGCGCCAAGGAATTGCGGCCCACAAAATAGTGCTTTGTCTGCGGTGTTACAATTGCGTTGTTGTCTCACGCCACACAACAGAGATACGTTGTAAATAACCTATGCTTGTGAATTAGGTTACAGGAAAAATTTTTTATTTTGGCGTTGAAAAAGACGGTTTTTGGGGTCAGCACACCAGGCAAATCACAACGCTTAATTAACCATGGATGTATGTAAATTGCACAAGAATTAAGCCACAAAATAGTTAGCTTGTAGCGTCAATGTTACATTGCGTGTTTTCTACGCCACAAAACAAGATATACAGTTGTAATTAACTTTGGTTGTGAATTAGGCTACAGGAATAAATTATATATTTTGGGTTGAAAAAGGACGGTTTCTTGGGTCGCACACAAGCAAAACAAGCTTAATTAACCCTAGATGTATAATTGGCGCCAAAGAAATGAGCCACACAAATTAGTAGCTTTGTAGCGTGTTACAATTGCGTGTTTTCTACGCACACAACAAGAGTTACGTTTAATTTAACCTTTGCTTGTGAATTAGGGATACAGGAAAATTTTATTTATTTTGGCGTTTGAAAAAGACGGTTTCTTGGGGTCAGCACACCGCAAAACAAGCTTAATTACACCCCTGGATGTAATTGCGCCAAAGAATTGAGCCGACAAACTTGTAGCTTTGTGCGGTTACAATTGCGTTGTTTCTCTACGCCACACAACAAGAGATCAGTTTTGTAATTATCCTTTGCTTTGTGAATTAGGATACAGGAAAAATTTATATATTTTGGCTTTGAAAAAGACGGTTTCTTGGGGGTCAGCCACACCAGCAAACAACCTTATTTAACACCTGGATGTAAATTAGCGCCGGAAGAATTGAGCCGCACAAACTAGTAGATTTGTAGAGTTTTACAATTGCGTGTTTTCTAAGCCACACAACAAGAGATTACAGTTGTAATTAACCTTTGCTTGTGAATTAGGCTACAGGAAAAAATTTATATATTTTGGCAGTTGAAAAAAGACGGTTTATTGGGGTCAGCACACAGCAAAACAAGTCTTAATAAACCCCTGGATGTAATTGCCACCAAAGAATTGAGCCCCACCGTATGTAGCTTTGTAGTGTTTTACATTGCGTGTTTTCACGACCACAAACAAAGAGATACAGTTGTAATTAACCTGTGGCTTGTGATTTAGGCTACAGGAAATTTTATATATTTTGGCGTTGAAAAAGGACGGTTTCTTGGGGTCAGCCACACCAGCAAAACAACGCTCTAATTAAGTCCTGATTGTAAACTGCGCCAAAGTAGTTGAGCCGCGACAAACTTGAGTTAGCTTTGTAGCGTGTCCTACAATTGAGTGTATTTACACCACAAACAGAGTACAGTTGTAATTAACTTTGCTTGTGAATTATGCTACAGAAAAATTTATTATATTTTGGAGTTGAATAAGACGGTTTCTTGGGGTCAGGCACACCCAGCAAAACAACGCTTTATTAAACCCCTGGATGTAATTTGCGCCAAAAAGAATGAGCCGCACAAAACTAGCAGCTTTGTATTGTAGCGTGTTACAATTGCGTGTTTTTCTACACCCACACACAAGACATACAAGTTGTAAATTAACCTTTGCTTGTGAAATTAGGCTACAGGAAAAATTGATATATATTTGGCTTTGAAAAAACGTTTTTTTGGGGGTCAGCACACCCAGCAAACAAGACGCTTAATTAACCCCTGGATATATTTTGAACCAAAGAATTGAGTCCGCACTAACTAGTAGCTTTGTAAGCGTGTTGCTTACAATTGCGTGTTTTTACGCCACACCACACAGAGATACAGTTGTAATTTAACTATGCTTTGTGAATTATGCTACAGGAAAATTTATATATTTTGGCGTGGAAAAGATGGTTTCGTGGGGTCAGCAAACCAGCCAAAACAACGATTATTTAACCTCCCTGATGTAATTTGCGCAAAGAATTGAGCCGCCAAACTTGTAGGTTGTAGAGTGTTACAATTGCGTGTTTTCTTCGCCACACAAAAGAGATACAGGTTGTTAATTACCCTTTGTTGTGAATTATGATACAGAAAAATTTATATATTTGGCGTTGAAAAGACGGTTTTGGGGTCGCACACCCAGCAAACAAAGCTTATTAACTCCTGGATGTAATTGCGCCAAAGAATTGAGCCCCACAGAATAGTAGCTTGTAGCGTGTTACAATTGACGTGTTTTCTACGGCCACACAAACAAGAGATAAAGTTGTAATTAACCTTTGTTGTGAATTAGGCTACAGGAAAAAATTATATATATTTTGTTGTTGAAAAGACTTTTCTGGGGTCCGCTCACCGCATAACAACGCTCAATTAACCGGATGGATGTAAATTGCGCCAAAGATTTGAGCCGAAACAAAATAGTAGCTTTGTAGCGTGTTACAATTGCGTTGGGTTTTTTTACTATGCCACACACAAGAGATACAGTTGTAATTAACCTTTGCTTGTGAAATTATGCTACAGGAAATATTTATAAATTTGGCGTGAACAAAAGACGTTTCTTGGGGTCAGCACACAGGGCAAAACAAGTCTTAATTAAACCTGGATGTAATAGCTCCAAAGAAATTTGAGCCGCAGATTAGTAGCTTTCGTAGTGTTTTACATTTGCGTGTTTTCTACGCACACAACAAGAGATACAGTTGTTAAATAACCTTTGCTTTGTGAATAGGCTACAGGAAAATTTATTTAGTTTGGCGTTTGAAAAAGACGGTTTGCTTAGGGGTCAGCACACCAGCAAAACAACGCTTAATTAAGTTCTGGATGTAAATTGACGCCCAAAGAATTGAGACGCACAAACTAAGTAGCTTTGTAGCGTGTTACAATTGCGTGTTTTCTACACCCACACAACAAGAGATTCAGTTGTAATTAACCTTGCTTGTTGATTAGATACAGGAAAAATTTATATATTTTGGCGTTGAAATAGACGGTTCTTGGGGTAGCACACCAGCAAAAACAACGCTCTAATTCCAAACCTGGATGTAATTTGCGCCAAAGTATTTGTAGAGCCGCACAAACTAGAAGCTTTGTAGCGTGGTTACAATTGCTGTTTTTACACCACACACAAAGAGATTTAGTTGTAATTAACCTTTGCTTGTGAATTAGGGCTACAGGAAAAAATTGTTATCATTTTGGCTTTGAAAAAAACGATTTTTTTGCGGTCCAGGCACACCAGCAAATGAGTGCAACGCTTAATTAACCCCTGGATTATAAATTTGAACCAAAGAATTGGCACGCACAAACTAGTAGCTTTTGTAGGTGTTACTTTGCGTGGTTTTCTACGCCACACACAAGTGATACAGTTGTATTAACCTCTGCTTTGTAATTGTGAAATTTATGCTACAGGAAAATTTTTTTATTTTGGCGTTGAAAAAGTGGTTTTCTTGGGTGTCAGCAAACCAGCCAAAACAACGTTATTAAACCCCTGGATGTAAAATTTTTTGTTTTCGCAAAGAATTGAGACCGCTCAAAATAGTTGCTTTGTAGCGTGTTACAATTGCATGTTTTTCTAGCCACACAACAAGAGGATACAGTTGTAATTAACCTTTGCTTGTGGAATATGATACAGGAAAAATTTTATATATTTTGGCGTTGTGAAAAGACGGTTTCTTGGGGTCAGCACACCAGCAAAACAAAGCTTAATTAACCCCTGGATGTAAATTGCGCCAAATAATTGAGCCCCAAGAATAGTAGCTTTGTAGGTGTTATCAATTGCGTGTTTTTACGCCACACAAACAAGGATAAAGTTGTAATTAACTTTGCTTGGGGTATTAGGCTACAGGTAAAATGGATATATTTTGGCGTTGAAAAAGACGGTTTCTTGGAGTCAGCACACAGCAAACAACGCTTAATTAACCGCTGGTTGTTAATTGGCCAAAGAATTTGAGCCGCACAAACTAGTAGCTTTGTAGAGTGTTAAAATTGCGAGTTTTCTACGCCACACAACAAGAGATTACAGTTGTTAAAATTAACCTCTGCTTGTGAACTTATGCTACACGGAAATTTTAATATATTTTTTTGGCAGTTGAAAAAGATGGTTTCTTGGGGTCAGCACACCACCAAAACAACGCTCATTAACCCCTGGATGTAAATTGCGCCAAAGAATTGTGCCCCACAGAATAGTTGCTTTGTTAGCGGTGTTACAATTGCGTGTTTTCTTCGCACAAAACAAGTGATACGTTGTAATTAACTTTGTTGTTAATTAGGCTACAAGGAAAAAATTTATACTATTTTGGCATTGACAAAGAAGGTTTCTTGGGGTCCGCACTCAGCAAAAACAACGATTATTTAACCCCTGGATGTAATTTGCGCCAAAGAATGAGCCGCACAAACTAGAGTAGGGGGGGCTTTTTGTAGCGTGTTACAATTGGTGTTTTCTATGCCACACAAACAGTGATACAGTTGTAATTAAACCCTTTGCTGTGAATTAGGCTACAGGAAAAATTTATATATTTTGGCGTTGAAAAGACGTTTTCTTGGGGGGTCAGCACACTGCAAACCATGCTTAATTTAACCCTGGATGTAATTGCGCCAAGAATTGAGCGACACAAACTAGTAGCTTTGTAGGTGTGGTTTACAATTGCGTGTTTCTACACCACACAAAAGAGATATCAGTTGTTAATTACACTTTGCTTGAGAATTAGGTACAGGGAACGAAATTTTTTATTTTGGGAGTTGAAAATGAAGGTTTATTGGGGTCAGCCACCAGCAAAACAAGTCTAATTAACCCCTGGATGTTAAATTTGCACCAAGAGAATTGAGCCACAGAATTAGTAGTCTTGTAGTGTTTTACAATTGCGTGTTTTCTTCGCCACCAACAAGCGCTACAGTTGTAATTAACCTTTGCTTTGAATTAGGCTACAGGGGAAAAATTTATAGTATTTTGGCGTTGAAAAAGTCGGTTTTCTTGGGGTCAGCTCACCAGCAAATAACAACGCTTAATTAAAGTCCTGGATGTAAATTGCGCCAAGGAATTGAGCAGCACAAATAGTGCTTCATGTAGGGTTACCGTCGTGTTACAAATTGTTGTTTTCTACACCACACAACAAGAGATAAGTTGAAATTAACCTTTGCTTGTGTTTTATCTAAAGGAAAAATGTATATATTTTGGCGTTGAACAAAAGACGGTTTCTTGGGGGTCAGCACACCAGCAAAACAACGCTAATTAACCCCTGGATGTAATTTGCGCCAAGAATGAGCCGCACAAAACTAGCAGCTTTGTTAGCGTGTTACAATTGGTTGTTTTTCTACACCATACCAACAAAGTGTAAGTTGTAATTAACCTTTGCTTTGTGTTTTGGCTAAAGGAAAAATTTGATATATTTTTGGCTTGAAAAAAAAACGGTTTTTTTTGGGGTCAGCACACCAGCAAAAACAACGCTTAATTACCCTTGATATATTTGAACCAAAGAATTGAGCCCGCACCGACTAGTTGCTTTTGTAGCGTGTGTGTTTTTGTTACAATTGCGTGTCTTGTTTTCACGCCACACCACATGAAGACTACCGTTGTAATTAACTTGCTTGTGAATTATGCTACAGAAAATTTAATATTTGGCCGTTGAAAAGATGGTTTCTTGGGGTCAGCAAACTGCAAAACAACGATTATTTAACCACCTGGATGTAATTTGCGCCAAGACATTGACGCCGCACATAACTGAGTAGGTTATGTAGGCGTGTTACAATTGCGTGTTTTCTATCGGCCACACAACAAGAGATACAGTTGTAGATTAAACCTTTGCTTGTGATTATGCTACAGGAAAAATTTATATATTTTGGCGTTGAAAAGACGGTTTCTTGGGGTCAGCACACCAGCAAAACAATGTTTAATTAACACCTGGATGTAAATTGTCGGCCAAGAATTGTGCCACAGATAGTCAGCTTTGTAGCTGTGTTACAATGCGTGTTTTCTATGCCACACAACAAGAGATAAAGTTGTAATTAAACCTTTGCTTGTGGTTAGGGTACAGGAAAAAATTTATATATTTTGGTGTTGAAAAAAGACGTTTTTCTTGGGGTCAGCCACCAGCAAAACAACGCTTAATCTAACCACTGGATGTAATTTGCGCCAAAAGAATTGCAGGCACAAACTAAGTAGCTTTGTAGCGTGTTACAATTGGTGTTTTCTACACCCCAAACAAGAGATTACAGTTGTAATTATCTTTGCTGTGAATTATGCTACAGGACAATTTTTATATTTTGGCGTTGAAAAAGACGGTTTCTTGGAGTCAGCACACCAGCAAAACAAGTCTTAATTAACCCCTGGATGTAAATTGCACCAAAGAATTGAGCCCCACAGAATAGTAGCTTTGTAGTGTTTTACAATTGCGTGTTTTCTACGCCACACAACAAGAGATACAGTTGTAATTAACCTTTGCTTGTGAATTAGGCTACAGGAAAAAATTTATATATTTTGGCTTTAAAAAAAGACGGTTTTTTGGGGTCAGCACTCCAGCAAAACAACGTTTAAATTAACCCCTGGATGTAAATTGCGCAATAGAATGAGCACCCAAAAATGAAGTGGTATTTGTATTGTAAAAACGCTGTTTCTTTAAATGAATACAACAGGAACGGCTTAGATCCCACTTGGAAAATTGAATGTATATGCAGCTCCAGTGGACGCACACTGGATTTCAGATCCAATCCCCCAAAAAATTAGAAATAGAACATTAAGAGAACATCTCTGGACAAGCTGAGAAAACCCCACAAAAATCGCTGTATAAAAATCAATTCTTCAGTAAGAGCTATCAGCCGCGGCAGCACCTTCCCTGATGAGCACAGTGAGAGGAGTGTGAGCTCCCGGCGTGCGCCCGGACTTATATAGTGCGGGTTGACATCACAGAATCCGCTGGCTCTGATTGGCTTCATCTCTGCACATGTCATGCAGGCTTGCCCGTCTTCCTCCCCGAGTGCTTTGCCCCATTAGTGCCATGTGCTCGCAGCCATTTTATCAATCAAAAGCACACTTCGTTTCACCCGAAGTACCCCAAACTTCGACTTCGTTCCGAACCGAATTTTCCTGAAATTCTAAACGAATTCCACTTCGTTAGAATCGATTCGCCCATCTCTACTAGCTATGTTAAAGATCTTGCAAAAACAAGTCATTTTGCAATAAAGGGGTCCATTAACAGTTTTTCTACCTATTCCTGTTTCTGACAGCACCATCACCCTGAGCCACTCTTGACAATTGTGAAGAACAAATGTCTGTTAGAAACAACATTTTTTATAATAGGACCTGTAGTATGCTGCATGTCACAGCAAAATGCCCCCAAAAATTCAAAGCATGACCCTTGAGCCACTTTGGACAATTGGTAAGAACAAATGTCAGTTAGAAGCAACATTTTTTTTATAATAGGCCCTGTAGTAAAAGCTGCATGTCACAGCAAAATCCCCCCAAATATTCAAAACAGGACTCTTGAGCCACTTATGACAATTGTGGAAGAACAAATGTCTGTTAGAAACAATTTTTTTTTAGAATAGGACCTGTAGTATTGCTGCATTTCAAAGCAGCATGACCCAAAAAATTAAAAAAATTACTTCTCAGCCACTGTTAAAAATTGTGGGGGAAAGAAATGCCACTTAGAAGTCACATTTTTGTTCCAAAGGGGACCATGATTATGCTGTATCTCACAGCAAATGACCCCAAAAATTTTATAAATATGACGTCTCAGCCACTATTAAAATTTGTGAGGGAGAAGTGCCACTTAAAAGCCACATTTCTGTTCCAAAGGACCATGATTATTGCTGTATCTCACAGCAACATGACCCCAAAAAATTATAAATTTTGACTTCTCAGCCACTATTAAAAATTGTGGGGGAGAAGTGCCACTTAAAAGCCACATTTATGTTCCAAAGGACCATGATTATTGCTGTATCTCATAGCAACATGCCCCCAAAAAATTATAAATATGACTTCTCAGCCACTATTAAAAATTGTGATGGAGAAATGCCACTTGAAGCCACATTTCTGTTCCAAAGGACCAAAATTATACTGTATCTCACAGCAACATGACCTCAAAACCATTGACAATGCGAAACTTCTAAAGATAAAGTGAGTAAATGGAATACGGTGTTGTCATGAAACCTTGCTTTCTTTACAGTCTCCTCACAGCAAAACCAGCAAAATGAACTGTTGGGGAGAAAGAGAATAAAAATGCAGTAAGAAATGATCATTTAAAAAAAAAGTTTTTAAGAGGACCATTTCTGTTTGAAGAGGAATGTGAAGTAGACCGGCAACTAATCGGTGACCTCGGCAATTGGGGCCACAACATCATCAGAGATCCATGCCTGATTCATCTTGATGAAAGTCAAACGATCCACATTATCTGTGGAAAGCCGGATGCGTTTGTCTGTAATGACTCCTCCAGCTGTGCTGAAGGTCCGCTCAGATATGACGCTGGCTGCTGGGCAAGACAACACCTCTATGGCGTGGCGAGCGAGCTCGGACCATTCGTCCATTTTGGATACCCAGAAGTCTATTGGGTCCGGAACACATCCAAAAACATCGGTGTTGAGACGCAGATAGTCGTGCACCATGATCTTAAGCTGGTCTCTGTGTGTTGGATGTGTGCCCTGCATTGCATGCGTTGGTGAGGTGGTAAATAAAGATTGCCAGAGGTCACCCATTAGGCTTCTGCCACCTTGCCTGCTGCTTCTGCCGCTACGGCTACTTGCAACACAGGTGACTTCGTCGTCCTGACATTCTGAATCCAGGAGCTGCGGGCTACAAGCAAGAGGGACTGCAAGGCGTTGCCGACCGCCCGGGATTTTTGCCGATTAACCAGCTTCCTTCTCCTCCTCTGATGGCATCAGTAACTGGGCGTCAGAGCAGAGAAAATCATCCTCTTTGGCCTCTTGATCTTTTAACATGCCTTCTGACCCCAACCGCATTTTGTCATCAGAGGTCTTCAGAAAATGGATTATCCACAGTGGTGGGTACACGAGTTGACATTTGGGCTGCTTCATGTTGGACGGATGCTGATGATGCTGATGATGACATTTGTGGCCGGGAATGGGAGGTCGAGGAGGTAAGCCTGCTGGATGTAGGTTGCATTAACCACTGAAGAACAGATTGGCGACGCTGTTCGTTACTTAGATTCACAGGGCCCTGACCCAGCGATGACAGGCCTGACGGTCCTGAAACTGACGATACGCTGGCATGCGTGTTGTCGCCAGCACTGGAAGGAGCACCTTCTCTCGTACCTCTACCTCCATGTCCTACCCCCCTCCTTGCTCGCTTACCACCTGAATTTCGCTCCATGTTCAGAAATATAAAAATTGGAGAAGATATGGAAGAGTTTTGGAAAGTCTCTTATTAAAAGACGGCAAATCACAGCTATTCTCAAATCCCTCAAATCAAAACAAAATTGCTGTAATCAAATTTAACTGCAACTTAGATCTATCAACAAAGCTTGACTGACCAAAAGTGAAAAAAAACCCTGTCTGAAATATATACGGGATAATAAAAGGTATTTTTTGGCACCTATCAATTCACCTGTGGTGACTACAAAGTTGCTAGATTCAAATTTAACTGCAAGGTGGCTCTATCAACACAGCTGGCCTGCGCCAAAGTGAAAAAAACACGTATCTGAAATATATACTGATAATAAAAGGTATTTTTTGGCACCTATCAACCTGTGGTGACTACAAAGTTGATGGATTCAAATTTAACTGCAAAGTAGATATATCAACAAAGCTTGACTGACCAAAAGTGGAAAAAAACACGTATCTGAAATGTATACTGATAATAAAGGTATTTGTTGGCAGCCATGATCAAGTTCGACTGGGGGACTACTGGGGAAATGTGTGTATTCAAATAAAATTCTAACTGATACAAATAGTAGCAGTGCTATGAACAAAGCTTGACTGACCAAAAGTGAAAAAAAACACCTGTCTGAAATGTATACAGGATAATATAAGGTATTTTTTGGCACCTATCAATTCACCTGTGGTGACTCCTAAATTGCTGTATTCAAATTTAACTACAAAGTAGCTCGATGAACATAGCTTGACTGACCAAAACTGAAAAGAACACCTGTCTGAAATGTATACGGGATAATAAAAGGTATTTTTAGGCACCTATCAACCTGTGGTGACTACAAAGTTGCTGGATTCAAATTTAACTGCAAAGTTGATCTATCAACAAAGCTTGACTGACCAAAAGCTAATAAAACACCTGTCTGAAATGTATACAGATATTAAAGGTATTTTTGGCACCTATCAGTACACCTGTGGTGACTACAAAGTTGATGGATTCAAATTTAACTGCAAAGTTGATCTATCAACAAAGCTTGACTGACCAAAAGTGGAAAAAACACGTATCTGAAATGTATACTGATAATAAAAGGTATTTGTTGGCACCTATCAATTCACCTGTGGGGACTACTAAATTGCTGTATTCAAATTTAACTACAAACTAGCTCTCTGAACACACCCTGACTGACCAAAAGTGAAAAAAACACCTGTCTGAAATTTATACGGAAAGATATAAGGTATTTTTTGGCACCTATCAATTCACCTGTGGTGACTACTAAATTGCTGTATTCAAATTTAACTACAAAGTAGCTCTATGAACATAGCTTGACTGACCAAAACTGAAAAGAACACCTGTCTGAAATGTATACGGGATAATATAAGGTATTTTTTGGCACCTATCAATTCACCTGTGGTGACTACAAAGTTGCTGGATTCAAATTTAACTGCAAAGTTGATCAACAAAGCTTGACTGACCAAAAGTGAAAAAAACCACCTGTCTGAAATGTATACGGATATTAAAAGGTATTTTTGGCACCTATCAGTACACCTGTGGTGACTACAAAGTTGCTGGATTCAAATTTAACTGCAAGGTGGCTCAATCAACAAAGCTTGACTGACCAAAAGTGAAAAAAACACGTATCTGAAATGTATACTGATAATAAAAGGTATTTTATTTTTTGGCAGCTATCAACCTGTGGTGACTACTAAGTTGCTGGATTCAAATTTAACTGCAAAGTTGATCTATCAACAAAGCTTGACTGACCAAAAGTGAAAAAAAACGTATCTGAAATGTATTCGGATAATAAAAGGTATTTTTGGCACCTTTCAATTCACCTTTGGTGAATACAAAATTGCTGTATTCACAATTAACTGCAAGGTGCCTCAATGAACAAAGCTGTAGTGCACCAAAGGGAAAAAACACGTATCTGAAATGTGTTCTGATAATGAAAGTTATTTTTGCCATCTATCAATCTGTGCTGACTACAAAATTGCTGGATTCTAATTTAACTGCAAGGTGGCTATATCAACAAAGCTGGAATGGGCAAAATTGAAAAAGAACACCTATCTGAAATGTATACTGATAATAAAAGTGGAGTTTTGCACCTAACAAAGAGACCTGCAGTTACTAGAAAAAATGTGTATCCTAATATAAGTTCAGGCTGCCCAATATCTAGGAAATATTTCAATAGAAAACTGTTAATAATAAAGCTATTGCAGTGCAATGTCTACACTAAGTCTTGGTGAACTTTATCCAGTATTCTTTAAAGAGCTTGTCTGTGTTCGCTCGCGAGACCCCACCCCCCGCTCTCTCCCGTGACTTTACAGCGGTAGATGCTCCTTTAACATTCTCTACCTACATAAAATCTTCAAATCTCTGATCTAACTAAGTTGTAAGGATCACAGCTAACAGTAGAGCTTTCTCTGTGAAGAAATAGAATAATTTCGCTGAGCAGTTTTCTGAGCTGTTTGGACAGAGGCAGAGTGCACGTCCGACTGCTCTGAGACGCTGACAGACACTGATCATGAACAGGAAGGGCTGTTCTATGTAAAACGAGGTCATGTGATTTTTCCAGCCAATCGCAACCATACACATCCCAGTCATGACGTCGCACACACCTCTTACCCTGCTCTCTTCTGTAAGCTGATTTGCTGACCGCCAAAATGACAGGAAGCGCCAAAAATGGCGCAATATCAATAGATTATGCACAGATTTTAACCTAAATTATTGCGTGATCTAAAAAATCCGATCAACGTAAATGCCGTGCCGATTTCAACTTTGTCGATAATAATCGCTCAACACTAATCTTCAGAAGATTCTGAAAATGGCCAGAAAACTGTGCATGCACTTTATCCATTCGTACAAAGCCAGGAACACCCTCCTCGAGTTGCAGCGGCAGAACGGCCTCCCTCAAAACACTCTGATGTGCGATGTTTCCACCAGTTGCAATTCCAGCCTGCACATGTTGGACCGACTGTATGAACAGAGAAAGGCCATTAACGATTTTTTTGATAATCCAGGCGGACAGGAGTACTCCCCTGTGTAACTTTGATGTCAGCCAGTGGCAGCTCATGCGTGACACCTGCCGTTTGTTGAGGCCATTCGAGGAGGCCACGTTATTTGTCAGTCGCCAGGACTACGGGATGAATAACGTCATTCCACTGCTTCATGTCCTGGAACAGATGCTGAAAAATCTGTCTGGGCAGGGGACTGGAGATGTGGCGACTACATCTCGCGGCCACATGAGTCCGCTGGGGACTGAAATGGAGGAGGACATTGGAGCAGAAGCATTGTCTGGTGAAATGAGTGGAATTTCTACCCAGGTGACAAGAGATGAGGAGCAGCTGGAGGAGGTAGATGGAGATGAGGAAAACGAGGCAGATGACCCGCAAGCACCGTGGCAGTATACAGTGGAGATGGAGGCAGGGACCCCTCGGAGTCACTTGTGCAGATGGCCCGCAGCATGCTTATTTGCCTGGCTAGTGACAGCCGAATAGTCAGCATCCGGCAGAGGGGTGACTTCTGGCTCTCCACCCTATTGGACCCTCGCTACCGGTCCAAAATGGGAGCCTTTTTCCCAGCTATTGAGAGGGAGGACAAACTCAAATACTATAGGGAAATCCTCCGTAGTCAGTTGGCCGCTGCCTATGTGCGGCATCGTCCCTCCTCTGACAGGTCTGACCGGGGGGTTCCTCAGCGCTCACGTACTACTGCCACTGCTGCTGGAGGAAGGTGGGGGGGTAGGAGCAGTACCAACTCCATCAGCAGCAACCTAAGTCTGGAGTCACTGATGAGCAGCTCCCTTCACCCGCCTAGTGAGGAGGGCAGTCACCAGCAGCAGCAGCAGCAGGACCTGGAGCAGTCCCTTAACCAACAGGTGGTGGCCTACATGGACAGCACTCTGCCACCCTAGTTAGAAGATCCGCTGGACTACTGGGCTGCCAAACTGGATGTGTGGCCGCAACTTGCCGAGTTTGCAGTGGAGAAGCTGTCCTGCCCAGCCAGTAGTGTGGCATCAGAGCGGGTGTTCAGTGCGGCGGAGGCCATCGTTACCCCAAGGAGAACCCGCTTGTCCACGGGAAATGTGGAACGACTGACCTTTGTCAAGATGAATCAGGCATGAATCGGCCAGGATTTCCATACACCAATGCCTTAGGCATCAGTCTGGGTTCAAACTACCTGCCTCAGCCACTATTCAGATGCCGCCACCCGCCTGATGCCACACATCTGCTGACAGTTTCTCCATCTGCCTACCACCATCTTTACCAGGGACTGGTATTGCCACTCACCTCAACAGTCTGTCATTGTGCCACTCTATGACCTCATGCTGCTGCCGCTGGTGCCGTGACATCCACACTGTGTCATTGTGCCACTCTCTGACCTCATGCTGCTGCTGCTGTTGTTGCTGTTGCGGTCACCTACACACTGTGTCATTGTGCCACTGCCTGACCTCATGCTGCTGCTGCCGTGCCCTCCACTCTCTGTCATTGTGGCAGTCTGTGGCCTACTCCTGTTTTTGCCACCTCCAGAATGTCATTTTGCCACTGCCTGACTTCATGCTGCTGCTGCCGTGCACTCCACACTGTGTCATTGTGCCACTCTGTGGCCTACTACTGTTTTGCCACCTCCAGAATGTGATTGTGCCACTGTCTGACCTTATGCTGCTGCTGTGGCTGCTACCGTGACCTCCACACTCTGTCATTGTGCCACTGTCTGACCTCATGCTGCTGCTGTGGCTGCTGACGTGACCTACACACTCTGTCATTGTGCCACTGTCTGACCTCATGTTGCTGCTGTGGCTGCTGCTGTGACCTACACACTCTGTCATTGTGCCACTGTCTGACCTCATGCTGCTGCTATGGCTGCTGCCGTGACCTACACACAGTGTCATTGTCCCACTCTGTGGCCTACTACTGTTTTTGCCACCTCCAGAATGTCATTGTGCCACTGTCTGACCTCATGCTGCTGCTGCCATGACCTACACACTGTGTCTTTGTGCCACTGTCTGACCTCATGCTGCTGCTGTGGCTGCTGCCGTGACCTACACACTCTATCATTCTGCCACTGTCTGACCTCATGCTGCTGCTGTGGCTGCTGCCATGACCTACACACTGTGTCATTGTGCCACTCTGTGGCCTACTGCTGTTTTTGCCACCTCCAGAATGTCATTGTGCCACTCTCTGACCTCATGCTGCTGTGACTGCCGCAGTCACCTCCACACTCTGTCACTGATGTTGCCGCCTGAGCCCTCAGCTTGTTTTTTTCCAGCTGTCGCTGCCATCACTTTATCAGGCTACATTCCCCCTTCATTTTTTTGGTCAGTTTTGCCATCTTAAGTGTCCAGTGAATTTTAGAGTGAAGCGATTCTAAGAGCGGTGGCAGTCATGTGCGTGTCATACTAAAACACAACATTGTATGAAGACCAAACCAAGCTCCCTCTGCATATTTAAGCATGGCACAACGTTCTACAGCACCCTGCAGGCTCTGTGCAGCCTGGAAATAGCTGTTAACGTGATTCGTCCCAAAGTAATTCGGAACGAAGTTATTTTTGTCGGGAAATTCGGGCGAAGTCACCGAATTTTTGAGAAATTCGCCCATCTCTAAAGACAGTGCAAGGATACAGAAGGCACAAATGAAAAAAATATCCCACAGTAACTTGTTAATAAATAATTAAATACTTCAAAATAAACTAGAAAAGGAAGCAGCATAAAGTAAAATAGTAGGGAACACTCCCAAAATACAACAATAGCATATGCGTACCAAAACACTAGCAGGGTATATAATGACCAAAGAGTAGTGTTGAGCGATTGCGTTGGCTATCGAGATCGATCGATAGTCGATAGTCGGCCGCTATCGATAAGGTTGTTCGATAGTGAGCATCGATTATGCGCGATGACCCTTAAAGTCTATGGGCGAGCAACAACACCTTCCTTATTACACCCAAACAGGGCTGGAGAAGCTGAAATTAACATCCACAACAGTCAAATGGATACGTGCTACATCTTAGGCAACACACTTAGGTTATAAAGTCACAGAAAAAATGTCACAGACCATTTACTATCCCTGTCTTGTACCACAGCCTGACCCTTAAACCTGCATCACCCCAAATTAAAAGTGCCAGAAGGCAGTATGATTTGAACCATCATGTTACTTGAACTGGACATTGAATATCCCTGTCTGGAAAGCAGCATGAGCCCCAACCTGCATGACCCCAATTTATAAAAGTGCCGGAAAAGGAGTCTTCTCAACCCACCTTTAGTTGAATGCGGACATTGATATTACCTGTCCTGGCGAAGCATGACCAAGGGCGGAGTTTACAGTGGGCGGTGAAAGCCGGCTGGGTCCGTGTCTATTAAACTCGAGGTTAAAAAGCCATGATTGACGCTAGCTACGAAATGTCGTGTGAAGCAGAGTGCGGTAGCGGGGAAGTGTTAGAACTCCAGCCTTCCTCTGTACACAGTCAATACCTGGGGTAGCGCTTTGCACCTCCGTTTGAGAGTGACCAATTGAGCTTCACTTGGAAGATATGGTGTTAACGCTCCTGTTCACCAAGGTGACCTTTATTTCCTCGGATTTTCTTCTTATTCATGTTATACTCACAGTGCAGGAGGAAATGGTCTCTGTACTGTGTTGCTGTCCGTGCTCCATAATCCATGTTCTTGAATAAACTACATCTGGTAGTTTTCATGTACCTCCCTGGTACAATCAGAGGAATGTTTTTTTAAACAGCTATTATGTACATGCAAGTTTTTTCGTACTTAATTCTAGAAAACACATTTTTAAAATAGATGGAATCACCACCATGTCTTTGTTTCTCTTTTTTTTCATTGTATTAAATGGGGTTGTCTCAAATTACAGGGATTGATAGCTATGTTAACAGATCTTGCAAAAACAGTCATTTTGCAATATGTGTCATAACAGTGTCCTATATTCCGTGTTTTGACAGCACCATCACCCTGAGCACTCTGACAATTGTGGAAGATCAAATGTTGTTCTAGAAACAACATTTTTTCGAATAGGACCTTGTAGAATGTGCATGTCACAGCAAAATGCCCCCAAAATTCAAAGCATGCCCCTTGAGCATTGGTCAAATTGTTGAAGAACAAATGTCTGTTAGAAAAACACACATTTTTTAATTATAGGACCTGTAGCTATTGCTGATTCAAAGCAGCATGACCCAAAAAAGTATAATAATGAGCTTCTCAGCCATATAAAACTAGTGTGAGGGAGATAGCCATTAAGAAGCACATATTCTGTTCAAATGTCCTAATTATAGCTGTATCGCACAGCAACTATGACCCCAAAAAATTATAAAGTATGACTCTCAGCCACTATTAAAAATCTGTGAGGGAGAAAAGCCACTTAAGAAAAGTCACCTTTCTGTTCCAAAGGATTGAGTTTATTGTGCTGTATCTCATCGAGCAACATGACTCAGAACACTCTTCGCCAATGAGCCTAGTTGATTCATTCCATTTTGCGCCGAAAACTTCGTTTAAGATAAAGTGAGTAAATGGAATACGGTGTTGTCATGAACTTGCTGTATTTAACAGTCTACTCACAGCAAAACCAGCAAAATCGAAATGTTGGGAAAGAGAATAAAAAAATTTGCAAGTAAGAAAATGATCATTTTAAAAAAAAGTTTTCACAGAGGAATTTCTGTTGTGAAAAGGAATGTGAAGTAGACTGGAACTAATTCGGTGACCTCGGTCATTTGGGGCCACACTACATCATCAGAGATCCATGCCTGATTATCTTGATGAAAGTCAAACGTCACAATTATCTGTGAAAGCGGAAGCGTTTGTCAGTGTATGACTCCTCCAGCAGTGATGAAGAGGTCGCCTCAGATAAGCGCTGGCTGCTGGGCAGGACAAACACCTCTATGGCGTGACGAGCCAGCTCGGGCCATTCGTCATTTTTGGATACACCAGAAGTCTATTGGGTCTGAACACATGCAAATCACATCGGATGTGGAGAGCAGATAGTCGTGCACATGATCTAAGTGATCTCTGTGTGTTTGGGAAGAGTGCCTGCATTGATGCGTTTGTGAGGTGTAATCAAAGACTTGCAGAGATCACCCTTTAGGCTTTCTGCACCCTTGCCTGTGCTGCCGCTACGCTGGCTACTTGGGCATCTACTGCTGGTAGTCGTGAATGGTTGTTCACCACCGTTAAATTTTTTTGGGGAACGTGAGCAGACACAAACGCAGACACACCATTTGATCACACATCCAAGTAACCATTACTGCACTAATACTCTACTATTAACGGTTGTGTTGAATGAAACATACTGATTTTTGTTTATTTACGGGGATCCAGGAAGAGTGGGTGCCACCATTGAACTGTTTTTCATTTTGATGGCATTAATGCGAGGATATGTTGGAGGGAAATGGAGCATCCAAGCATTCATGTGAGAGATGGAGCCTTGGATTTTCAGCCTCTGGGTCGAGGGGCATGCAAACTGGATCTTCCTCATCGTCCTCGCTTCGCGTCCTCAAATTCGCGCCAACTCTTTCGCAAGGCAGGGAGTCTGGTAACATCGGTGCTCCCTAGGAGTACGCTCCTTCCTCCTCCTACACCTCCTCCGCTGCCTCCGGCACATGCTTCAACAGCCTGACTTTGCCTGAGATGATGCAACCTGAGAGGCTGATGCGCCACTTTGCACTAGATCTGGACCCCGAATCCACTGGCTGAATGAAGACCTGATGAAGAATTGTGAAACTGTCGGGCCTTGTGGATTTGATCGGAGAGAAGGTTCGTGTCCGCAATCTGTGACGTCTCCTCCTCCGTCGCTGGCGGGACTGTTGTTTCAGTGTGTCCAACGATCGTTTCCAGAATTAAGATCACCCACCAATGCTCTGTGACAAGGCATTGTCGCCACAGACCATTTTGGTGGGCACTCTTCAAAAATGGCAGGATGGAGCAGCGCTCTTTTCACTGCCTCCACTCTCGGAGGTTTCAACTCCCGAGGGTCGTCCGCAGCTTGTCAGGCCATGTGTCACTTCGTACTGCGTAATGGCATTGCGTGCTGCACAATCGCGGGTGCATGTGGAGGGTGAATTCCAGCGTTGTTGCCACGTCCAACCAATGATTGACGGGTTGACGGGGAGGCCGAGCTGACGCTGCAACGCAAGCTCAGGCGGGACGTAGCAGGTGTGGAACGCCGGAAGTGCGAACTCAGTACCTCTGAGGCCTTCTTCAGCAGGCAGTCCAGACCCGGGGAGTGCTCTTTAGAAATTTCTGGCGACAGGTTCGCATGACATGTGCCAGGCAGGGATGTGCTCCAGCCTACGATCTTAAAGGGCGGCCAGCAGATTTCGCCCGTTATCGCCACCCTCACCATGCCTTGGGCACGGGACACAAGGTTCATGTCACCCAGCTCTGCGCTCGGTCTCGTTGCTTTAGAGCCGTCCACAGCTCCTGATCCTGTGTGTGGACGGTCTCCAAGCCAGATTAATTTCAACCGGGCTGGTTGCTCTCTGGGCACGTGATGCCACCATGAGGACCTTGGTGGGGAAAGAGCCCCTGCACCATCCCTGCGGTTTTGAAAGAGCATGCGCCGAGCCTGAAGCCACGGTGCCCCAGTTGAGATCATCACCAGTCTTCACCCAGTGAGCTGTCACGAGATTATAGCGGCCTTGGCCGTGCTTACTAGTCCATGTTGTCGGTGTGAGATGGACTTTTTCCGGACACAGATGCAGAAACGGCGTTGAAATTTTAGATGACACGTGGATGGCCAGGGCAGGGACGGCTTTTGGCAAAGAAATGCCTGCTCGGAATATGGTATTGGCGGGCAAGCGAGGGCCATGACGTGCGGAACCCATCTTTGTCCTCACCAGACGGAAAGGCAACAGTTCCAAGGCCAAAAGTGCCTGGCACATGCCGACATTACTCGAGCTTTGGCTTTGGGATGGTTTGGGTGTTAAAGTGCTTCTCTTCTGCTCCAACCCTGGAAGTGACAGAAGGCTGGCTGCTATGACTGGCCGGCTGTACGGGCGTGTCAGGTCGTCAAACGTGGCGGAAGGAGGAAGGTGTAGGATGGGTCTCTGGTGATAGCTGAGTGGTAGATCGGCGTCGGCTGGAGGTGAATCGGGAGGGCTGATCCCTGATCCATGTACTTCTGGAGAACGCATGGGCAGCAGAGAACGCTTGGTGGTGCGCGGAGGAGGAGGAGCAGGACAGAGGGTGTGACAGTGGATTGGAGGTCCCAGGCGTCGGTGTTGTCTGGCCGTTTTTTTGGCAAGTGTTTCCTCCATTTCAACTCATGCATTCGCTGCATGTGAATAGACATGTTGGCTGGTGGTTAACCACGCTTAAGTTCTTGCCCTCTACTTATGCGTTTACGGCAAAAAGGCGGCATATACATTCGCTGGGTGAATCCAGAGGCTTGCTAAAAAGAAGGCCAGGCTTGAGACAGCGTCGCGGGACCTTTTTGACGGCGATAAGCGAGGAGTCGGGGGTTTGCGCTGACTCGTGGCTGCGGAATCATATCAGTCGGACTTCTGCGACCGCCTCTCACTTTTTGTGGCGGACCCGTATTGTCATACCCATCGTCATCTCCTCGTCCACTGTTGAGCGCTCGCAAGCAAATCTGCGGAAAAGACAGGATGGGATCGCAATGTGTCTCGCATCATACTCATCAACAATCATCAACACACGGTGTACTTGGTTTTTTTCGTTTTCCTTGACTTTCTGACCATCAGGAAGCTGCGGGTACAAGCAAGGTGTCACTGCTATGGAGCTTATGCCACCGCCGGGAATTTTGCCGATTGACCGGCTTCCATTCCCTCCCTATGATGGCATCAGTAACTGGGCTGTCAGAGCAGAATCTAAATATCTCTTCGATCTTTTAACATGCCTTCTGACCGCAACGCGCTTTTGTCATTCTAGAGAGGTCTTAGACAATTGGATTATTCCACAGTGGTGGGTACCGAAGTTGACATTTGGCTGCTTTTGTTGGACGGTATGTCTGATGCTGCTGATTGACGGACATTTGTGGCCGTGACTGCGAGGGTACCGAGAGGTAAGATGCTAGATTGCAGGTTGCATTAACCCACTGAAGGAGACGATGGCGACTCGATGTTTGTTACTTAGTTTTACAGGGCTGACCCAGCGGATGAACAGGTCCTGACGGTCCTGCAACTGACGATCCTGCTGGCATGCATGTTGTCGCCAGCATGGAAGGAAGCACCTTCTCTCGTACCTCTACCTCCATGTTGCTACCCCCTCTTTGCTCGCTTAGCCCTCTCTCGCTATTGCGCTCCATGTTCAGAAAATATAATAAATTTGCGAGAGGTATTGAAGAGAGTTTTGGAAAGTCTCTTATTAAAAGAAGCGCAAATCACAGCTATTCTCAAAATCCCTCTTATCCAAAACAAAATTTGCTGAGAATCAAATTTAACTGCAGGTGTTCTATCAACAAATCTGGACTGGGCCAAAAGTCCGAAAAAACAGTTATTTGTTGTTTTGGGTATAAGATAAACGGTATATTTTGCACCTTACAATTCACCTGTGGTGAATATAGAACTTGCTGTTTTAAGATTTGTAGATGCTGCGTCAATGAACAGTGCTGGTGCGCAAGAGAGGGTTCGCAAAAAACCACGTAAACTGTTATCGTTTTATATCAATAAAACTGTATTTTTTGCACCTTTCAAATGTCACCTGTGGTGATTATAGAATTCTGTTTCTAGACTTAGGTGGATGCTGCGACAATGAACGTGCTGGGTGCGCACAAGTCAAAAAAAACCAAGTAGTCTGTTATGTTTTGATTAATAAAACGGTATTTTTTGCACCTTTCATTCTCTGTGGTGACTCGCCTCGCTCGCTCTCGCGCGCTGTTTTAAGTTTTTTAGGTAGATGCTGGTCATGTGAGATCAAGTGCTGGGTTCGCAAAAGTCAAAAAACACGTAATGTTATGTTTTGCTATATAAACCGTATTTTTGCACCTTTCAATTCACCTGTGGAGATTAGAATTGCTGTTTAAGATTTAGTAGAAGCTTCGTCAATTGAACAGTGCTGGGTGCACAAATGTCAAAAACTCGTAACTGTTATGTTTTTGATATAATAAACGGTATTTTTTGACTTGCAATTCACGTGGTGAATATAAAAAATTCTGTTTTAAAAGATTTGGTAGATGCTGCGTAAATGAACAGTGCGGGGGTGCGAAAAAGTCAAAAAACACGAACTGTTATGTTTTGAAAAATTTAAACGGTATTTTTGCACCTTTCAATTACCTGTGGTAAATATAGAATTGTGTTTTAAGTTTTTAGGTAGAGTGCGTCAATGAACAGTGCTGGGTTTGCAAAGTCAAAAACCGAATGTTTGTTTTGATATAATAAAGGGTTTTTTTTGCACCTTTCTTTTCACCTGTGGTAAATATGGGAATTGTTTTTTAAAAGATTTCGTAGATTGGACTGAACAGTCTGGGTGCGAAAAAAGTCAAAAAAACCGTAACTTTATGTTTTGATATAAAAAACGGTATTTTTTGCCCCTTTCATTCACTGGGGTAAATTTTAAGAATTGCTTTTTTTATGATTTACGTGATTGCGGTCAATGACAGGGGCTGGGTGCGAAAAAGAAAAAAACACGAAAACTGTGATGTTTTGTACGATACACGGTATTTTTGGCAACAAAAAAACTGTGCTGACTAAAAGATTGCTGGTTTGAAATTTAAGTGAAAGTTGGATTATAAACCCACCCACAGGTGTAAATGGGTTAAAATTTAACACCTATCTGAAATGAAATTACTGATAATAAAAGGGAGTTTTGCAGCAACAAAGAGACCTCCCATTAAACAAAGAAATTAGGGGTTTTTTCCAAAAAAGGGTTCAGGCTCCCCAAAAATTCCAGGAAATTTATTTAAATTAAAACTTTAATAAAAAAAGTTTTTCCCCCACTACAATTTTCCTACACTAAGTCTTGGTAAAACCTTTTATCCATTTGTTTTTAAAGGATAGAAATTTTTCCCTGTGTTCGCCCGGGGGGGGGCCCCCCCCCCCCCGTTTCCCACCCCCCCCCCCAACCCGCCGTAAATTTTTACGGGTAAAATGCTGTTTAAAATTTTTCAAAGTGGGCCTCCCTTTAAAATCTTAAAAATCCCTAATCTAACAAAATTTGGGAAGGATCACAGCTAATAGTAGGGGTTTTTCCCCTGGGGCAAAATTTGACAAAATTTCGTTTGAGTTTTGGGGGGACAAAGGGAGAGCGAAAGCCCCTATCCCTAGAGACCCCTGAAGCACTAAAGGCTGAAACGGGAAAACCCGCGTTTCTATTAAAAAGAGGCCCATGTAAATTTTTTCCACCCAAAAATCAAAAACCCCCAAAAACACATCCCGTCATGACCCCCGCCCCCAAAAATCTCACCCGCTTATTCTGAAATTTCTAAATTTGCGGGCCCCCCCAAAAATTTTACAGAAAGCGCCGAAAAAAGGCGGGGATTTTTAAAATAATGTCCCAAAAGTTTTTAAACCCTTTAAATTAAACCGAAATTAAATTGGGGAAAAAATTTCCCCGATTTAAAATTTTGTCAATAAAAACCCGCTCAACAAAACCAAAAGAGGGCAAAAGAAATAATAGAAAAGGGAAAAAAAGGCCCCCTTTAAATGTATCCCTTAAAAACTATTTTTTTCTTTCCCCCCTTTTTTAAATCATAAAAAATATTTTTGTTGTAGGTTTTGGGTTTACACATAGGGGCTATTATTTTAAATGAAATTTTAGATTGTTTTTCTACTATTTTTCTTTTTCCCTTAGTATATTTTAAAGGGAAAATTTTTTATATCCTCGAGTTTTAAAGCCGAGTTTTTCGGGAAACAAAAAAGGGTGCTAAAAAAATCCGACCTCGGTTTATACTGAGTCATTTTGGGGGGCGCTGGGTGCTGCGAGGGCCCCCGGCCCCCGGGCGGGGGGCACTTCATTTAAAATTACGTGACCCCGCAGGGAGGCATATAGCTAAAGGCCGAGTCAGCTGACAGCGTCCGGGTGCTGTCGTGGCCCGGGCGCTGTTGGCAATCTCTTCACCTGTATGCGACTCCTCTGGGAGCGCATACAGGTGAAGATACCACTGCAGAGCAGAGAGCGAGCGCTCCCTGCTCCACAGTGGACTCCGGCGCGGCCTGATGACATCACGCACTTTTCTCCCGGCAAAAAGGGCCCGGCAAAAGACAAAAGCGGCAGGGGGAAAGGGAAGAAACGGGGGTTTTAAAAGGTAAAAACTTGAAATTTATTTTTTTTTCCTTTTAAAATTTGCCGCCTTGGGGGGAAACATTTAACCTGCCTTTTTTCCCCCTTTTCTGCCTTGGGGGGCCCTTTTTACCTGCCTATCCTCCCCTTGGGGGGGGCAATTATTTAACCTGCCTTTAAATTTCCCCCGGGCCCCTTGGGGGGGAAAATTTTACCTGCCTTTTATCTGCCTTGAGGGGAAAATTTCCCTCCCTATAACCGCCTTGCGGGGGGGGGGGGGGGCAATTACCTGCCTATCCCTCCATTTTGGGGGGACGTTTAAACCTGCCTAAAACCCCCTTTAAATTGGGGAAAAATTACCTGCCATAAAGGGCCCTTACCTGCAATTTTGGGGGACAATTCCCTCCCCTGAAATGCCTTTACCTCCATTTTGGGGGGAAAATTTTCCCTGCCTAACCTCCATTTTGGGGAAAACAATTCCCCTGCCTAAAAATGCCTTCCCTTTTGAAAATTTTGGGAAAAAAATTTTGCTGCCTATAAATGCCTAAACCTGCATATTGGTGACAATTACCTCCCCTAAAAATAGCCTATCCCCTGTATTGGGGACAAAATCTTCCCTATGAGGGACATTAAAAAACGGGCCTTATCGCCTTTGAAAGACTTAAATTTTTGCCTAAAAAATTTTTTAATTAGTATCTTTTTTTTTTTCCCTTTTAAAATTTTAAAATCGTGGGCCCGTTTGCATTTCCCCACCCTAGAAAATACTGAGTCAATAATTTTTCCCCAATTTTTTTTGTGGCAAATGTGGGTGCCCTCGGCTTATCTTGGGGTCTCCCTTAAACTCGAGAAATAAAGGTTTTTTAATTTTTTTTAATACAAGTTACTGTGGGATTTTTTTCCATTTGTCCTTTCCATATCGTTGTACCATTATGCCTGCATTTTGGCTATTTATTTGTTTTTTTATATATGTTTTTCAATAAATGTATTTTTAAAATCCCTTTTGTGTTTTGGTTTTTTGGTAAATTTTTTGGGATTGAAACCCTTTTTGGGTTTTTTGTATTAAAGTGATATTGCCCTTTTAAGGGGAGGGGTGTAAATGTATATTAATATTGTAACATATCACACAGATTTACCTAGGGATCCAGAAATTGCCTATAACAAAAAAAATATATATAGCTCTGCCCCATTTAATCCCAGATATTACTCATGGACTAATGCCCTATATAAAGGAAAGGGACCTTTAGATTTTTGAAAATAAATTTGTAATAGAATAACACGGGGGGTAAGACAGGAGAAAATGCCCCAATCCCCCTAATTTAAAATTTTTTTTTTTTTCTCATTCTCAAAAAAGCCCCCTTTTTTTCACAAATTTGATCCCCCCAAATTTCCAAAAATTAAAAAATTTTTTAGACCTCTAGGGGACACAAAACCAAAGTTGAAAAAAAGGAGGCATTATCCTTTAAAGGTTTAAAAAGGGTTTGCCCCACCTTCCTTTTTTAATTGTTAAGTAAGGCATGGAATGGGAAAAAAAAAAATTTAAAAGGTTTTCCGAAGATAGCTTTTGGGCCCGTGTAACATGACCTCTGATTGACAAAATTTAATTGGGACATTTTATTCTGTCGGGAGCTCCCAATTAACACAGAAGACCAGTCAACAGGACCGGGGGTTTTCATCGCTGGGAATAAATTTATAAATTAGGGGTTTGAAAATATTTTCATTTTTTTTTGCCCCCCTCACACTATCCCTGGATATTAAAAAGGGGAGGTGGACATCTCCTTTAAAAACTGCCACTTAAGGTATTAATGGCATATCTGATACTTAAAAACTAACAAAAATGTGTATTTTTAAAACTTTACTTTTAATCCAAAAGCTTAAAAAATTTTAGTACACGGGTTTCAAAAAAATTTTGGGCCAAAAAACAAAAAAAGGTGTAATTAAAAACCCTGGGTTAAAGCCCTAAATTGGGCCCAAATTTGCCCTAAAGAGCCTAACCCCAGGGGGATCATCCTGAAAAAGACAAAACCCCTTTTCCCAAAGGAAACCCGAAAAACCCAGATATAAATTACCCTAATTGCCCCCCCCAAAATGTGAGAAAAAAAAACCCAAATACATCCCTTTTTTTAAAAGCGCTATTTGCCCCGAAATGTCCCCCAAAATTTTTTAATTCCCCGGCATTTTTTTCAGGGGGCTGATTGGGGGGAAAAAGGAAAAAAAAACCCCACAAACCCAAAGCAATCCCGCACAAAAAAATTTTTAGGGGATTTTAAAAATCAAATACCAAAAAAAAGGGGAATTAAAGGTTTATGATACCAAAAAATAAAGCCTGATAGTTTTTTTTATAGTCAGAAGTCGTCAAAAATATACTCAAAAAGGCAATTTTTAAAAACCCCCAAAATAGGGGGAATCAAAAAGTTTTTTGGGTTTTTTTTGGGTGTATTTCGGCAGTGTAAATACAATTACATGTAGCAATAATGGTAGGGGGAATGTGTTCCTCTGCCTCTGATAAATCCAATATGCAGAGTGCTATAGTCAACAACACCACAGACAGATTAAACACCCATTTCCAAAGTCATAGATAGAGTTCACCTCATAGCGTTCCTCAAATCAGGAGTGAACTAACCCAAGGTAGGGCATCGCTTGGACCTCAATTCAGCTCCGGCTGTTCGCTCCGTTTGTCCGCGCTGATCTGCAGTGCGCGCGGCGTTCCTCATAACGAGGACGCCGCCGAACTTCCGGTTTCGGCAGAGCCGGACGTGATGTCAAATTCCAGCACCTGTAGCTATGGGAACAACAGACGCATAGGCGTCGGCGCTCCCTGGCTGAATTGAGCCTGTCAGGCTACCGAAGTAAGATCTAATTTATTAAAAAACGGGTTTCCAAAATGACAGTTATGATATTTTATACCCAAAGTGTTGCTTAAGATATTAATAGGCACAGAAAGAGGTTAAATAATATGATACAATAAATAAACTAAATGTAAATAATATTATTCGATCTACCTATAGCAAAAAAAAAAAAAAAAGGGAACACGGTGGAGAAAAGGAGGTAATTCAAATAAAAGAACAGAAGTCTAGTCTCTCATTAAGTCCCAATGGGGAAGTGGTCTTCAATCTTGAAGTGGTCTTCAATGATGAGAACATTATTCTCCCATTATACAAGTCACTGGTTAGACCACACATGGAATATTGTGTACGGTTTTGGGCACCAGTGCACAGGAAAGACATTGTAGAGCTTGAACAGGTACAAAGGCGGGCAACAAAAATAATAAAAGGACTGGGTGGACTACAGTACCCAGAAAGATTAGCAAGATTAGGGTTATTTAGTTTAGAGAAAAGACGGCTTCGGGGGGACATAATAAATATGTTTAAATACATCAAAGGTCAATATAGAGATCTCTCCCAAGATTTATTTATACCCAGGGCTGTATCTAGAACAAGGGGGCATCCTCTACGTCTTGAGGAACAAAAGTTTCTACATAAACATAGAAAGGGATTCTTTACTGTAAGAGCAGTGAGACTGTGGAACTCTCTGCCAGAGGGACTTGTCATGGTGAATTCAATAACGGAGTTCAAAAATGGTTTAGATGCATTTCTGGAGCGTAATAATATAACAAGTTATAGTGTCTAGGATTCAGGAGAGGGGTCATTGATCCAGGGATTTTTCTGATTGCCAGATTGGAGTCGGGAAGGAATTTTTCCCTAAAATGAGGACAATTGGCTTCTACCTCATTGGGGGTTTTTGCCTTCCTCTGGATCAACAACTTAGCATAGCAGGCTGAACTGGATGGATGTCTCGTCTTTTTTCGGTCTTACAAACTATGATACTATGATACTATGATGAATCTTAATATCCACTCTGTCTCTCTTTGCAGCAGAAATTTGTCCCAATTACTCCCACGAGTTGGGGGATTTACCTTGTCAATAGCCATAAACTTGATACTTTTTGTGTCTCCAGAATGTTCATTACAAACATGTTTCGCTAATGGGGTGTCTCGTTGGTTTCTAATATCATTGACATGTTCCCCCACTCTCCGGCGGAATTCACGAATTGTCTTCCCGATGTATTCTAGACCGCATACACAGGATCCTTTATACACCACCCCCTTGCTTCTGTGTCTGATCTCAAAGTTCTTGTCAAGAACATTACTGTGGAAAGTTTTATCTGTCTCCACAAAATCACAGGCCACACAGCCACTACATGTTTTTGGAGTACATTCTTTCTCAAGGTGACTGTGTACAAGGCGGTCCCGGAGACTCCTACCTCTTCCATACGTTATATGCGGATAATTACCGATCACTCCTTTGATGTCACGCTCCAATTTCAAAACTTCCCAATTTCTAGAGATAATTTCTCTTACCAGTGGGGCTGGTCCATCATAGTTCCCTATTAATCTAAAGATCCGGTAATCATTTTTAGTTTGATTATCTCCTAGATTCAAAAGGACATCTCGGTAGCTTTGTAGGGCATGTCTATATGCTGGTCTTAGAACGCTATCTGGGTAACCACGATCTTTAAAACGTTCCCTTAGAACCTTTGCTTGTGTTCAAAATTCCCCAATATTGGAACAGTTGCATCTCAACCTTAAATATTGGCCCTTGGGGATGCCCCTTTTTAATGGAACCAGATGGCAGCTCTCCCACCTCAAAATTAAATTTGTAGCTGTAGATTTTCGGAATATGGTAGTCTCTAGGTCCCCCTTGCTAGTTTTCCTGATCATAACATCCAGAAAGGGCAGGAAGTACAAATCAATATCAAATGTGAATTTTAGGTTCAAGTCATTATTATCATTCAGGAACTGGACAAAAGCTTTGAACCGTTCCTGGGTCCCGTTCCATAGGACGAGAACGTCATTGATATAACGTGTCCAAAGTAAGATTTCTTCCGTTCCAAAAGTGTTGTAGTCCCCAAACACATATTTATCCTCCCACCAGCCCAGGACTAGATTTGCATAGGCAGGCGCACAGGCACGGCCCATTGCAGTGCCCCTGAGCTGGTGGTAAAATTTTCCATCAAACACAAAAAATTTTTTTGTCAGTACAAATTGAAGAAGACGTAAGACAAGGCAATTATGTTCTGCAAACTGACAGCCCCTAGCGTTTAGATAAGAACGCACCGCCTCAAGTCCACAACAATCCGGAATTGAGGAATATAAGGCTTCCACATCACTGCTCACTAGATGACAAGTTTGGGTTACCGTAATCCCTTCTAGTTTCCTCAATAGGTCCATAGAGTCACGAGTGTATGAGGGCAGAGCAGTGACAAAGGGCATTAGAATTTTGTCCAGATAATGACCCACATTTTGACACAAACTACCTATTCCAGAGACTATCGGTCTCCCTCTCAACGGTTTTGTGAATTTATGTATTTTAGGGAGGCAATAAAAAGTTGCCACGACAGGGAACTTCGGCAAGAGGTAATCAAATTCCTCAACGCCAATCAGTTCTGACTGTCTAGCTTCCAACAGTATGTCTCTTAGTTCCTCCAAATAGGTAGACGTTGGGCTATGGTCCAAGATCTCATAACTCTCAACATCTCTCAGGATATCTGATACTTAGAAGTGTTACTTAAAAGTCTGAGCCGCAGACCAAAATCTTCAACAGGGCCTCCTGCTTGTTATGAGCCATTTATACTACTGGTGTCTCTTTATGTGGTAGAGGTACATCTGGGCCCCGTCAGGTACCAGAACCTGGGGAAACTGAAATTTGTATATGGTACTCACTATAGATGTGCCCCTGATTATTGAGATGTCACCAATTCTAGGAAAGTGCTTTGTCTGCTCAGCTTTTTCAGAGGCTGAATGGCTGACCAGTGGTCATAATGATTGTGGGTACTAACATTAAGCACTATTACATTAATTTACTTTGTACATTAAGATAGTTCACACCATACATTATTCTTTTAATATTTTATGGCTCTTATATTCGTGTCTTCCCAGGAGAGCCTTTTGACAACACCATGATCATAAATGCTGCTGTAGCCAACATAATTGTCTCCATCTTACTGAATCATCGATTTGATTATGAAGACCCCACGCTTTTGAAGCTGTTGAAGATTGTAAATGAAAATATCCGATTGGTTGGAACCCCCATGGCATTGGTGAGAATCTCTACTCCATATTATTTTCAAATAGTCTTCTGGGAAATAACATTAACAGATTATTCTTAGGAAAAGCCTTCAATTTGTGTCTGAGTCATAGGTTTCCCACAATAGTCTGTGGTGCTCATAGGAACATTGCATTCACCTCAATTAGCTCCACCGTTTCTTTATAGTGACATCAACAGTTATGTGTCAGAGGCCCAAGAAAGGCCTGTGCTTAAACTAAGTGTAGAGTGAGGGTTTTAGAAGTTATTAGGGGTTAACTTATATCTCAGTAATTTTCCCATATTGATCCAGGCCTTCCATTGCTCCAGTGGCTTCTGGTGTAAAATCCACTGTCCCTTCCGAATTCCCTAGATTACCCTTATGTTTTGGAAACTGGGATGTTAGACATGACGCTGACATCCAACATTAAGTCTGCTTTCCATGATATGGGAATAACCTAGGAAACCTGGATTTGTTGTTAGGACAGGAGCATCATGAAATCTGGAAATCTTGAAAGGTAAATTAAGACCTTAAACACTCTAAAAACCCTACATTTAAGTTATGGTTACAGTTAGTAAGGCTAAGGTTAGAGATCGCAATAGGTTTGAAGAAAAAGCTCGTGTTCAGGAGCAGAACTGAAACCTGGGATTGGTGGACGGTGAGTATGGTTTCTATTTTATTTTCTATTGGAACCCTTAGGAACATTGCATTACTTTGTGCTTTGCTTTGTTTTTCTCAAACCTGCACAAGTTTGGATGCTTATGAACGTTC
>JAODAL010028131.1:0-53808 GCA_025379985.1 Phyllomedusa bahiana
CCCCCCAAAACCCAAGTAAAAATTTTAAAAGTGGCTACAAAGTTTAATTCAATTTATTGAAATTTATGTTCAAAGCAAAAAAAGGCAGGTGCGAGCCAGGTGACCTACAAACATGGCTCAGTTAAACCAGTTCTGTCAGGAGGAAGGGGCCAAAATTCCTCCCAAAACTATCTTGTAAAGCTTCTGGAAGGATATCCAAAACGTTTTGACCCAAGTCATACAGTTAAGGACAATGCTACCAAATACTAATGAAATGTATGTAAAATTTTGATTTTGCAGAAAGTAATAAAATGCCTTAAATTCTCTCGTTATTCTGGAATTTGGCAAATATAAATAATTTTAATAATCCTAATTGCCCTAAAACAGGTTTATTCTGGTTTCATGTCAGATAGTGAGAAAAACGTACATGTGTGTCTCTTTATATAGTTTACGTAAACTTCTGGTTTCAACTATGTGTGTGCTTTTAACATGTAGTATGTACACAACTTATTTTTAGACAGACTTGTATGTTGTGTTCTAAGGCCTCGTTCACACGGCTTATATGTCCGCGGATTGGCGCCGTACTCCGCGCCGGATTTGCGCTGCAGTACGGCGCCAATCCGTCGGAGTAATTACGGTAATCCACTGCTCTCATAGAGAACAGTGGATTCCGTCGCTCCTCCCCGCTCGGCGAATCCGCCGTGGGGGGAGAAAGTGACAAGCACATTATTTACAGCGCGTACGCGCCGTAGATGATGACAGTCTATGGGGCCGGGGAGCGGCGCCCCCGCGCGCTCGGCCCCCCCCGTCCCGCCCCTTATTCACCCCGGGATTTCCCGAGCGCAATCCGGCTCACACATCCGCCGTGAATAAGCCGTGTGAACTAATAAGTGTATGAGGAGATTGGCTTTAAATAAAAAATATATAAAATTTACAAAATTAAAAAAATAAGTTGTATGTAAAAATTGCTAGTTATAGTATGTACTATGAACTATGCAACTACACTAAAAAATACAAAATAATTGCTGGTCGGACTAGAAAAAATTTATGTAACTGATACGAAGATACTTTAAAGGAGTTGTCTCCCTACAGAGTTTCATAGGCTGCATGAATTGAAATTACTCTGTTTACTTCCTGGTTCAGACTGACTGAAATTTGGATAAGTCATGGTGAATCCAGTCTGTGTTTTCAGTTGCTAATTAGATCAGATTAGCTCAGAAGCTTTGAAACTACTAACAGGACTTTTTTATCTGATCCTCAAACAAAAAACCCTAATTACAGTGCTGTTTATGGTAAATCAAGTTTTTATGCCAGCAGCACAGACACTGCAAGACCTGTGTGATGTCTTCACTCACTGCTATCACATAGAACAAACAGCAGGGGGGAGAATTGTTTACAGGGGGGTTACTGAGGGAACTGAAACAGCCAGGGAGGTCATAAATTCACTTGTATCTCCTTAAGGAAAACAGATGAACAAAGCAATATATTTGGAAAATGTCTTTATTTTGTGTTACAATTTGAAAGCTATTCTTTGTAGCGAGACAACCCCTTTAAAGAGAACCTGTCACATAGGTTATGTCCCCCTTGCTCAGGACTGCACGCGCTAGTGACAGACGTGCTGTTTCCAGCGCGGTGTCCCTTATTCTATAAGGTGCTGTAGTTTGAGTATTTGGTGCTCAAATCTGCAGTTTTCAGCCACAAGAGTCAGAAGTCATTTTTTCATCCCCTGCCCATCTAAGGCTAGCCCTGCCCACCTCAACTGATAAACCTTTTACTTTGAATAGGTAGAAACATGTGAATAACTGCCAGGTGGGAGGGGCTAGCCTTTGGTGGGCAGGACTAACACCTGCTCATAAATAAGATTTGTGTATTAAATGCTCTAAAACTACAGCATCTTACAGAATAAGGGACACAGTGCTGGGGACAGCATATCTGTCACCAGCTTGTGCTGCCCTCAGCAAGGGGGGCATAAACTATGTGACAGGTTCCCTGTCATGGTAATAGTATATACTGTAAAAATTATGTAGTGTAAAAATGTACTATGGTATAGAAACTATTAAAAGAAATACTTGGTGAACATAGACAAGAAATAAGTGCTTCACTTTTGAATGTCTATCACTAAACTGTAGTATATAAAATAATTGATGATGGCTATTGTCCTACGACATGCTGTTTCCAGTGGTGTTTCGCATATTCTCTACGGGTATGTACACATTGCGTGTTGAATAAGTTTTTACAATACGTAAAGCGTATCCAAATATATAGCACCGGCTTATGAATTAGGCGGACTCTTCCCTTGCAGAACGGCCTGAAAACTGCCATACTTGAGCTTTAAGTGCTCTGAAACTGCTGCAGCTTACAGAAGAAGGGCCACAGCGCTGGAAACGGTGTGTCTGTCACTAGCTTGTGGTGTCCTCAGCAAGGGTGGTGTAACCTTAGTGACAGGTTCCCATTTAAGTAGTAATATCCTGACATGCATATGCAGACAGCTGCTGGTCAACAGATTTCAACAGTAGTTGTCATAACCAGTTTGGTTCTAACCCTTGTGAGATAAAACTTTAAGGGGGTGGTCTAGCAAAAAAAAAAAAAAAAAGATCCCTGCCACTGCTGATCCAGACATACGCAATGGCACCAGACAGGGTTCCCCCTCTCTTACCGTTATTGTACGTATTAATCATGAAGCATTTGATGAATGTTATTCGATCCAACCTGGACATCGGGAGAATAACGATTGGTACACAGAAGTTTAAATGTTCAGCTTTTGCGGACGATTTATTGATCTATTTAAAGGACCCTTTCATATCGCTCCCCTCTTTGATGTCCGAGTTGGCTCGATTCAGCTCATGGTCCAATTACAAAATCAATTATTCAAAGTCTGAAGCCTTGAACATTTTCTTCCCAGGCCAAGAAAAAGGGAAATTGGATTTAATAGCATTGACTGGTCTGGTCAAGTGAAATCTCATATCTGGGGATTAATATCCCAGCGGATTTATCACATTATTCGAATCCAATTTTCTGCCTTATTTATTCGAAGATTAACCAGTTGCTTAGGGGCTGGTGTCCAGAAGGATTTCTTGTGGTTTGGCAGAATGAACATTATAGAGATTGTTCTCCCGAAGTGACTATATTTATTTCAAACTATTCCGATCCTTATACCCTCCTCTTTGGGTACGGATTCAGCGATTGTTTCACTGAATTTATGTGGCATTCTTTCCGCCCGAGAACTAGATGGGAGCTGCTGTCCAGGCCTAAGACTGAGGATGGAACGGGTCTATTTGATTGCAGACTCTATTACCTTGCAGCTGCCAACACCAGATTTCTGGACCTGATACATGACCCCTAGGCTAAATTGTGGGTATACATTGCACAGACAGTCTGCCCACAATATCTGATTTCTCTCCCATGGGCCCAAAATCTCACTGGTCAACCCCAAAACTTTCTTTTTGCACGGCCCACACACTCGCTATATTACAAAAATTTAAATCCTCAGAATCCTTGTTAGACCTGAATGGACCTTTTTATTCCCCATTTCAGATAACCATTTGTTCCCCTCTGGCAGCTCAAGTAGCTACTTCTTGGGGAGCTTTAAATTTAGTCATATCTTAGCTGTATGTGTTCATAAAAAAGATTTGCTCCCTTTTGAGGATATAATACAGAGCTACTTCCCCTCTCTTCCAGGTACCATTTTGAATAACTAAAACTCCGGCACTTTTTCAGTTCTACCATAAAGCACAAAGATCTAGGTAGGGCGCGCTCTCCCTTCGAAAAGCTTTGTGTTGCTTCTGTGCTACTGAGACATTTAGTCTCACACTTATCAGTGGCTTATTTCACCGGGTAACCAGGCCCTTCCGTATTACTGTGAGGGCTGAGAGAAGGTGCTTCAGAAAACTTTCACGACAGAGCAGTGGAAAAATGTTTTCTCTTAAAACACAAGGCAGTGATGGCCTGCAAAGCTCAGGAAATAAGTTTTAAGATCCTAACAAAATGGTACATGGTACCCAAGTGTTCCCAACGCATGCTGGAGGTGTAACTCGAAGGTTGGGACCATGACCCGTATTTGGTGGGGCTGCTCGGCTTTGCGGTACTTCTGGAAAAGGGTTCTCCAGGCGATCTTTGACTGCACAGGGGCATCTGTAAAATATAGGTTTAGATGTGGGAGACTTTGGTTTGCACCATCAATATGTTGTGCTTTGGTTTATAGTAATAATGCTAGTAATCTGTACTGACCATTAAAGGGGTTGTCTCACTACAAAGATCAGTGTTCCCTACATGTTGAAAGCTAAAAGACTTTTTCCAAATATATTGCTTTGTGTGTTTTTTTTTTTTTTTTTTTTTGGGAGCTACAAATTATTTTATCAACTTCTGAGGGTTATGGGGTTTCTTTTAGTTACAACCTGTTTTGCTTGCTTGCTCTCCCCTGCTGCTTGTCTTATCTGATAGCAGGGAGTGATGTCATCACACATGGCACAAAACTGCTGGCAGCTTGAGAACTTGAGTGAAACAATCGCTGAATCCGTACCCAAAGAGGAGGGTATAAGGATCGGAATAGTTTGAAATAAATATAGTCACTTCGGGAGAACAATCTCTATAATGTTCATTCTGCCAAACCACAAGAAATCCTTCTGGACACCAGCCCCTAAGCAACTGGTTAATCTTCGAATAAATAAGGCACTCAAGTGTTATCTGATCTTTCAGACAAAAGACACTAATTACTACTGTATGCTTTAGCTCTCCAGATTCGGGACCTGGTTGCAGGAGATTTATCTAATCTAGACTAATTTAGCAGAAGTCTGAATACAGGATCTTATATGCTGATTACCCACAGCCTGACCAGGAAGTGACAGGATGCTTGAATGAAAGAATGCTGCTTTGCTTTATGAAACAACGTGGTGAGACCGCCCCTTTAAATCTTTTCTTTTTTTTTTCTCTTTAGAAATGTTTCAGCTGATGTCTGTAAAGCTACCCAAATCTATAGAACAAAAATGTGAAGCAAGAGAGAGGACAGTACTATTTGAAGATGTGAGTCCATCGCCAAAATCTACAGCTGTTGGAAGAAATGTGAGTTTAAAACGTTGTGTAATATCTTGCTGAATTGGACACATGGTTTTTTAACCATTGTACACAATTTTCTCCTAGTAACCCTCTATTTTTGCAGCAAAAATGAAATGAGTCCTAGCTCATTTCCCATTTTTTTTTTTCCATATATTTACATTTTAGTGAAGAAACCTACCTAAATAGGGAAGTTACATCTTTTGAGCTACACGTACTTGCCTAGCTAACCAGTGCTCTACTCTTCACTGGTGAGGGGCAAACACTCCGAAACGGGTATCTGTGGACAAATATCTGGTTGGCTATAATCCCATTTACATTGCAAAGCTATATCAGTTCCACCTGTATTGAGGAACGCTACATCCAACAGGTTTTGAAGGTTTTGATTCCTTTGAAGTGACATGACACTTTCTCAGCGCCCAAAATGGGGTCTGAAGCGCTTAAAACGTGCGTACAAATCATGTGTGTGAGAATTTCAAACTGGGGGCGTTTTGGAGGCTTGACACTGTTTTGGACACAGAAACCTTCCTAAAACAGCGTTGAAATCAGACTTCTGAATATACTCAATGTCTCCACACACCTACGTGATGCTTCACCCTAATGAGGAATGTTCCTTTCAAGCCTCAAAGAGCACATGTCAGTTGGTTGTCTACTGTGTTTGAGAGCAGGATATGATAAAGGGAGAGAAGCTGAACTTTGACTATATAGGTTTATAGAGCAGGATTTCTAAACTAGAGATCTCTGAAAGTGAAACTAAAAGTACTGTTGACATTGCCCGCATAGTTTTACAGTTTCCTCTGTATACACAGATACAGGGAAAGCTGTCAATCACTGTATATGGGCATGGTAAGCAGGACTTCCATTCTCTCTTGAGTCTGATCAGGATTTACTCTGCTTTTTACTCAAATCCTGCTCTAAATCATATAAACCTATATATCACAGAGCTCACCTTCTCTCCTATCACATCCTGTTCTTAGATAGGAAGGTATAAACCACCTGACTAAAGTCATTATGGTATCAATGAAAACATCAGTTCATCCTGCCCAAAAAAAAAGCCCTTGCACAGATCCATCAACAGAAATAAGAAAACTTTATAGCTTTTATAATATAACAAAACCTTTATTTACATATTTTTTTGTGGAGAGGGCTAAAAACACTGGATTTTTTTCTTCCTGCCTTCTAAGAAACAAAAAACTGATCAAAAAGTCATGTCACCGAAAATGGTATCAATGAAAACATCAACTCATCTCAATAAGTCTCTATGGAGCTCTGCGCAAAAATAGTTATTTTTTATGCTTTTAAATGGTTTTCATTGCCTGAAAGTAGTAAAACATAAATTTTACATTGCTGTAATTGTATCGGCATGCTGACTTCAGTTAATGTCGTGTATATTGCACAGTAACCGCTGTTAAAAAAATAAATAAAATAAAGATACAAAGATAAATGCTGAATTTTGTTAATTCTGCCTCCCAAAATTCAGAATAAGGGTATGAAGGGATAACTATTTTTACAATTTTTTTTTTTCTTTCACTTAGTGATGTATTAGTATATTCATTTATGCTAATACATTGTAATCTATGTCAGTTTGGCACAGGCAGCAATTAGGGCAGCACGCAGTCTGCCCTGATTGCTGACTTCTTACACAGACAGCCCTGGGGCTACTATAGGTTCTCAGGGCTTACTGTACAGCCATTCCCCAGGCTTTGTTGGGTCACCAAAGTCCCGATCGCCCGTCAGAGCAGGGTAAGCCCTTTGACTATGCTGTGGTCTCAAACTGCAGCAGTCAAAGGGTTAAGCGTCGGGGAGCGGAGGCTTTCTCAGCTCCCCAGTGCTTGCAGAGGCTGCTCCGGGAACAGGGCTGTAATTAAAATATGCTACAAAAGCTTCAGACTATCAAAGAGGAATAGTCAAGGCGCAGAGGGAAACAACTGATTGCTCTTCATTAGCATTAAAAGTGAAAAAACACACTCTTTTAAAAAAGTCTTTTTTTTTGTATATTTCCTTTTTTTACAAAATGCATGACAATTGTTATAATACATACATCTAAATAGGAGAAAAAGCATTAAGACTAAAAATACCAGACTACGCGTTTCGTGAAGTTCCTACTTCACTTCCTCAGGTCTATTTCAAAAGTTACCGCTCTGTCTCTTTTATACTCCACCTACTCAAAAAATATTTTTAAAAATTCATTAAATTTTTAAAAAAAACATTAAACAAAATAACAATTTTTATTTTAACATTATCTCAAATTCTATAATGGTATCATTCTATCTCAAAACACCTCACCTTTTATATTTATTGTATGATAAAAATTATCTATAAGCATAGAAAAACATGTAAAGTGCTGTTAGCGCCCTCTAGTGGGCTTTTTCCACACATTACTTCCAAATCACTTTCTACGCAAAAGTGAAAAATAGTATCGGGTTTAGAGTTAAACCCCTTTGGGATCTCTGCGCTTAGGACCCCTTTTATGTTTACACTGGGAAAAACCCCGCATTTTAAACTATAACCTCCGTTACTTCATTCAATCCATTCGATTTTAAACTATTCAGATTAAAGATCCAGAACATCTCTCGTTTAAGGACCTCATTCCTATTCACCACAGTTGGAGCAGTCATTTCTAGAGGATAAACTTTATGTTCCTTATAGTAACTCCACGCACTTCTTTAAAATGACTAGAGACACTATGGTTTAAAACAGCTTTGTATATTTGATCTATGCTGATTGATTGGGTGTGGAGTTGTTGTGTTTTGCGACAATTCTCCCAGGCCGCATTCAATCACATAGACAACGAACATTGATTTGCAATTTAAAAATGTTTTCACATTAAATTGTGTCCAGTGCTAAAAGATCTAAACTCCACTCCATGGTCTATTTTATCGCAGCACTTGCAACTATTGGTATTACACCTGAAAACCCCTACTTCGCTCCTTTTTATTATCATTATCCCTTATTTTAATTATTTCTTTGTCTCCTTAATCTGGATGGTGCCAATTTTATTTTTATTTTTTTTAAGTTTTGTAGTTTTATGTTTTTTCCCGGATAGTGGAAAGCCCCTTTTAAAATAGGGTCTGCCTGCAATATGTACCAATATTTTCTTAAAATCTTCCTAAAAACCCAGTGTGAGGTATTATACGTCGTAATAAAATTTAGTCGAAGTTTTTTCTTTTCAGAATTTGGTTTTATACAATCAGATTGTTCCAATCCAGGAGCTTTTTTAAATGTATCACTAATCAACAATCCTGGAAACCCTTTTTCCTCAAGTGTTTGTGTTTTTTTTTTTTTTTTTTTTTTTTTTTTTTTTAACCACAGCTCTAGCTTGGTCTTCAAAAACTTTTTTCTCGCCAATAATTCATTGGGGGACAGGTCCTTGCCTTAGGAGGCGGACACTATGCGGACCAAACACGTTGTGCCGCACCGGTGGCCTATATCCCTCCTGCTGACCCCAGGCTGATCAGTTTTCAGCCTAGTGTTCGTAGGAGGCAGACGCTGCTCTGCGGAGTTTGTTTTTTTCTTTCCTTTGCAGGAAAGGTGATCGGCCCCGGCTTCACCTAAAGGGTTTGGTGTGACCCCCCAGTTTCCACCTGTTGGAGGTGATTGAGCCCCCGGCTCTCCCTAAAGGGAAAGGTGATCGAGCCCCTGGCTGTACTTCGGGGGGGGCCCCGTCAACGCATATTGTACCGTGACGTTGTCCCCTGGGGGGGCCAGGAACCCAGTGTTTTTTGCTGGCTGGTCTTCCCCTCGCCGCTCACCCGTCCCCCCTGCCGCCTCGCGGCCTTTTTTCGGTTTCCCGGTAGCCCATTTTGGGGTAGGGTACCGAAGGGGGTGATGTGTGAGTCCCGAAGACGTCGGATAGGTAAGTACTCCGACTTCCTCCATTTTTTCCTTTAATACGATTAGGGAGGCCGCAGGAATTCCGTTTTCCTGCGGCCCCCCCCCAGGTTTGCCCTTTTCCTGGTATTTGGGGGGGGTAGGGGGTGGGTGGGGGGGCCCGTTGGTTTTTTCCCAAATTTAGGTAGCCTGGCACTGGCGGGGGGCATGTTAGCACGTGCGTCGGTCCGGTTAAGCCTTTTTCCCCCGGCGCGCTGGGCGTTCCAGAGGCGGGGGCATATTTCCCCGCCTTACTATGGCTGGCGTTACACAGCAGGGCAAGTTGGCCTGCTGCGCCATGTATGTTGTGGCTTGGCACTGGCTGCTGGGGCGTAGGATGGGCCTCCCAGGGGCTGCAGGTGCTCCTTGCCCGCTTCCGCGGCGTTCCCGCGCCGTTCCGACAGCCGCGCGTTCAAATTTAGCCCCCGGCTTCCGGAAGCTTAGGCCACAACTAGGCCGTGTCCTCTCCAGGGCCTGTGCCGCGGACCCGCCCAAACGGGTCTGGGACCCTCCCAGGATGGGGCAGGATCTCCAGCAGTCTAGGCCTGTTGGGGGCGGAGCCTAAATGTATTTTTTCGGCGTTCCTGGCTGTTTGCTGCATCTCCTGGCTACTGAGGAGTACACAGCACCTTGGGGTGGTAAGTTGGCCTGTTCTGGGCCACCTATCCCTGCCCCTCACACTTTTGCAGCCATGTCCCTTTCCAAGGATGAGGGTTTAAAAACCTCCACATCCAAAGCAGTGGGGACTTACTTCGCCTGTGCCCGTTGCCAGAAGAAATTCCCTTGCAGCCAGCCCAGTCCCCTTTGTGCTGCTCCTCAGCCGACCGCCGTGGGGCCTGACCCCTCCTGGCAGGAGTCTGTGGTCCCAGAATGGTCCAGGGCCCTCTCACTAGCTGTGGGTGACCTGTCCCAGGTTATGGTTTCGGCCATAGAGTGCATGACGTCGCTGCCCAGCCTAGCACCTCCCAGGGTCCAGAGCCCGGCGCAGCCCATACTCCATCCTCGCGGTCACCTGAGCTCTCTCCTGACGGTCAATGGTCGGAGATAGAGACTCCATGCCAGGATACGGCTTCTGCAAGTGGGGACTCCTCTGACTCCAGACAGAGGATGGAACGGCAGCAGTGGTCCAAGCACTTATCCGTGCTGTCAGAGACTCCCTCCATGTTAAGGATGAGGATGTCTCAGCCTCCCAAGAGGAGGTCTCCTTTAAGCACAGCAGGCGGCAGCGGTTGATGTTCCCTTCACACCTGGAGTTTGAAGAGCTGATTTCTAGGGAGTGGAAACACGCTGACAGGCGTGTGTTTCCTACCAGACGGCTTAATGCGCTTTGTCCTTTCCCGGAAGAGTTAGTGACAAAGTGGTCGGGGGTCCCATCTGTAGACGCCCCAGTTACCCGGCTCTCGAAATCTACAGCCATCCCTGTCTCGGACGCGGCAGTCCTTAGCGACGGCACAGGACAGGCCGTTCTTGGATGGAATTGTAGTAAGTCCACCCAGTGAGCGGTGGGGCTGCCAATGTGTTGCGCACGCCAGTTTACCCTCTGGGTAAAAGTCCGGGTCTGCGGATGCAGCCTCCAAGAAGTCATTGGTGGCGCTTCCTTTCTCTGGCGATAAGCTCTTTGGCACAAGCGTTGGAATGAATTCAGAGCCTCAGGGGGGTCGTAGCACACTACTCCTCAAAGCGCCGACCACGGTGGCATTCGCGTAGGAAACGCACCCATTTTCAGCCTTTTCGGAGCTTTTCATACAGGTTGGCCGCGGGGAAGGCCCCCTGCTCACCAGGGGCAAAGCGCTCCTCAGCCAGACCAGCGTCATCCTGGCGGTCTCACAGAACGCCCAAGGATCCTTCCGCCAAGTCGGTTTGAGGGTCTGCCCCCACTCGAAAATTTGTCTTGGGTGGGGGTCCGTGTCCTGCAGTTGTTATTATTATTATTATTATTATTATTTTTGAGCGCCCTTTGTTCCAGAGCGATTTACATTCAGGTTTCATACTAAATAGGTCAAACAAGTACAAAGGTGACAAAATAATAAAAACTGGTACAGAAGGAGAGGGTCCCTGCCATGACGGGCTTACACTCTAAAGGAGGTGGGAGGAGACAGGAAGGTGAGGGGCAGACATGGTTGTGGCTGGTGGTATGGTTGTGGGGATATTGTTGGTTATAGGCAATCTGAAGAGATGGGTTTTCAGGTCTGCTTTTGAGGCTGGTGAGAGTTGGGGGAGAGTCTGAGGGTGTTGGGGTATGATTGAGTTCCAGCGTATGGGGGAAGCACGGGGAAGAAGTCTTGGAGGACGGTTATGTGAGGAGTTGGACACGGGGAGAGAGCAGAGAAGAAGTTCCTGTGAGGATAGCGGAGATTGCATGTGGGAGATATCTGGAGATTAAGGCAGTTATGTAGGGGAAAGTAATGGTTATGTAGAGCCTTTTAGTTCAAGGTTATAACTTGAACTGGATTCGGTGGGCAGATGGAAGCCAGTGAAGGATTGGCAGAGGGGAGAGGCAGAGGGTAGCGAGGAGAGAGTGAATAGACAGGCAGCAGAGTTAAGGATGGATTGGAGGGTGCGAGGAGTGCTAGACGGGAGCCACAGAAGTAGGATGTTGCAATAGTCTAGGCGTGAGATGACGTAGGGCATGGACCAGCATTTTTGATGCTTTCAAAAGTTAAGGAATATGAGCGGATACGGGAGTATTTTTCAGGTGGAGGCGGCAGGCAAAGGTGAGGGTTTCGATGTGCGGTTTCTGAAATGGACGAATTGGCGTCAAGGGTTATCCCAAGCAGCGGGACTTTGGAGCTGGGTGAGAGAGTGTAGCCATTGCTGTGATAGAGAGATCAAGTGGAGGGATGGAGTGGGCGGTGAAAAGATGATTAATTCAGTTTTCTCCACGTTTAGCTTCAGGAGACGTGAGGAGGAAGGAGGATATGGACGAAAGACAGTCGGATCCGGGAGAGTAGAGAGGTAATATCTGGGCGGAGATGTAGTGTTGGGTATCATCAGGATTACAGATGGTATTGAAAGCCATGGTTGCTTATTAGTTGACCAGACTAAGAGTTGTTTGATAGAAAAAGAGCCAGTGGGCCCAGGACAGACCCTCTGGGGGACACCAACAGAGAGCGGGCAAGGGGAAGGAGGTGGTGACTGGTGAGTGAAGAGACGCTGAATGTTCCGAATCAGTGAAGTAGGAGGATATCCAGGAAGTCCGTGATGCGAGGGAGTGAGAGGATTTGTTGGAGGAGTGAGAGGTCGACAGTGTCAAAGGCCAGAGGTCAAGGTCTTGGAGGAGAGCAAGAGTAGTGGCCTTCGTGAGGCTTTGGCAGTTGCTAGGTCGTTGGTGACTTTGTGTTAGGGCGGTTTCTTAGAGTGGTGGGGTCGGAAGCCAGATTGCAGTGGGTCAAGGAGAGAGTTGGTGGATAGATGAGGAGGACAGTAAAGTTAGATCGTGCTGCTCAAGGAGCTTAGAGAGCGGTGGAAGCAGGTGAGAATGGGCGCGATAGTTGGGAAGGACAAAGAGAGGTCAAGAGAGGGTTTCTTAAGGATGGGGTGATGGCCGCATGTTTAAAGGAGGAAGGAAAGATTCCAGAGGTTAATGAAGGGTGAGAGGTTATGGGCGAGGGCTGGGATGACAGCACTAAGGTCGTGGAGGAGGCAGAGATGGCAGTGGGTCAAGATTACAGGTAAGTGAGGTTTGATTTGGACAGATAGAAGTGGAGAGCTTGTCCTGAGTGACAGTAAGTAGAGAAGGAAGTTAGGGGGGATATGAGAGCAGGGTGTAGATGTGGGTTGTGGGGACACTGCAGGGATCAGGTGACAGATGGAGGGGACTGCAGGGTGAAGCTTTGTCTGATGAGATGATCTTATTTAGGAAGTGAGTGGCGAAGTCATCTGTGAGAGGAGAGATTGGGGAGGGGGGTGATGGTGGACGGAGAGGAGCATTGAAGGTTTTGAACAGTTGCTCTGGGGTTGTGAGGACAGGGAGGATATGAGGGTGAGTGAAGGTAATCCTGATTTGGCTGATGCTAGTGCAGATTTAAATCTATGCAGTGATTGTTTGTATAAGGTGAAGTCAGCAGTCGGAGCGGGTTTTTTCCAGTGTGCGTTCAAGCAACTCTAGAAGCTCCTCAGTTTGTTTGGTGGATGTGTGTGGTGCCAGGGTTGTCTGTTGATTTCTGAGGGTTCTGTTGTGTGTGTGTGTGAGGGGCGACTAGCATCAAGAGTGGAGGGGTGATTGTGTTGTGTAGAAAGTGGTGGACTGCGTCTGGGTCAGCAAATGAGGAGATGGGTTAGAGAGAGAAGAAAGAGATACAGAGAGGTGCGAGGGTTAAAGGTGTTGCAGGTTTCTACGGGCAGGGGAACAGTAATAGAATTTGGGGCAGAGGGGCAGGTGGGGTGATATTGGTGGAGGAAGGTGAGCAGATTGTGGTCAGCGATGGGTAAAGGAGAGATTGAGGGTTAGATAGAGGACAGAGGCGGGTGAAAAATGAGGTCCAGTGTGTGTCCATCTTTAGGGTCTCAGAGGTCCACTGGGTGAGGCCAAAAGGGAAAGAAGGAGAGTGACAGAGAGTTTGTTAGTAGTGGAGGGGGGGGTGTCGATTGGGGGGTTGAAAATCTCCCATATAATAGTGGGGATGTCAGTGGAAAAAAGTGGGGGAGCCAGGAAGCGAAGTGGTCAAAGGGAAAGGGGGTGGCAGGGCCTGGGGGCGAAACAACAGCCACTTGGAGGTTGGGGGGGGAGTAGATGCGGAGGAGTGCACTTCGAAGGAGGGGAGGGTGAGGGAAGGTAGTGGTGGAATGGGGACAAAAAGCAGGTATCTGACAGAAGGGCCCCACACCTCCCCTTGTTTAACTCCAGAGCGGGGGGTGTGGTAAACTGAAGCCCGCCGTAAGAGAGTGCCCGCAGGGAAGTTGTGTTAGAGGTGTCCCCAGTTTCGTTAGTCCAAGGAAGGATAGGTTGCGGAGATGAAGAGGTCCCTGGATGAAGGGAAGCTTGTTGCCCACAGAACGTGCAATCCAGAGAGCTCCAACATGGGGATAGGGATAGGGGGGTGAGGGGAATGGGCTTTAAGTTTAAGGGTTATGGAGTTTGTGTTTTTTGGCCTGTAAAGGGGGAAGGGGAAATAAAAAGGGGGATTGCGCTGAGGGGGCCGGGTTGGGAGATATGTCCCCAGCAGCAAGGAGAAGCAGGAGAGTGTGAGAAGGTTGTGTGGGGGTAGAGCAAAAGGGGGTTGTGTAGGTTTTGTGAGAGAGGTTTTAATGCTGTGAAAGAGGGGGAGAGTAGAGGTCAGGTGTGACAGGTAGGAAATAGACGGGGAGATATGGAAGTCCGATTGCCCAGTGATGAGGGTAGGCACAAGGAATTTGAGGATAGGGAGGAGTGATGAATAGTGGGCATAGAAGTGCAATTTTGGGGGTGGTATGACTATAAAGGCAGACTAAACTCAATGGTTACCTTAAAGTCTCATTCCATGGTTCATTTTCTGGCTTCAATTCTGGTAATAAAAAACATTCGAGTCACACGTGGGGGGGGGGGGGGGGGGGGGGGGGGGGGCGTGTGTGGGGGGGGGGGGGTGTTGTGGGGGGGGGGGGGGGGGGGGTTGGGGGGGGGGGGAGTGGGAGATTGCACTTAATGGATATTGTCATCTATGTAACTTGTGCATCACTGACCAGGAAATCTGGCAGGTTCAGGTCGACGTCGCCTGGGTTTGAGAGGTCGTCGGTACAGGTTACAAGATTCACTTCAGCTCAGCCCCTCCGACACGGTTTTTACTTTCTTCCTCGACCGTCTGCCCGGCCCGGGTGTCAGCCTTTTTTCAGGCAATTCGCACCCTCCTCCGAGCGTTTTCTAGGGTTCTATTCAAACCTTTTTATGGTCCCCAAAAAGGGCAGCTCGGTGAGGGGCGCGCGCTGTTGGACTTCAAGGAGCCAAGCCGGGTTTGTGCAAGTTCCCATTTTCCTCCCGCATGTGAATCGCTCTCCATACCCTCACTGGAGCAAGAACGAATTTCTGGCCGTCATGGACAACAGGGAAACGCGTAATCTGCACATCCCTATTTCCCAGACCACCAAGCGTTTCTCTGTGTTTCGCATTAGGTTTCTTACAGCACCTTCAGTTTTGGCTCTGCCCCGTGCACCTCGCGACTGACAAACCAATGGGTCTTCCACAAAGTCCTGGCACCCCTGATATGATCACTTCGCATCAGGGTTGGACTGTTTACTCCCAGTTATCTGACGAACCCTCACTGATGGAGAGGCTCCTTCCCGTCACAACGCTGTCTAGACAGCATCGGGATCACCCTGGACCGCCTTGGTGCGCTTCAGGTGATAGGGGTCTCAATTTCGACAGGAGTCCTGTCTGATCCCAGCGCAGAGGATGGAGTTTCTGGGTCGATTCTCTAGAACAACTCAGGTGGCCAGAATGTTTCTCCCGCCGTGGAAGATCCAGCAGTTAAGTTCGTTCGTATCTTTGCTTTTAGGTCGCACCCCATACACACCTCTGCAGCGGGCGATCCTGTCCCGGTGGGACGGGTCTCCAATGACGGTAGACATGACAGAGCGTCTGCCATCCCGGGTGTGCGCGGAGCTGGGTTGGTGGCTCTTCTCCCCTGATGCGGTTGCATCAGGAAGGTTCGTTACTTCTGCCCCAATACGGTGACTGTGTTCACATCACCAAACGATTGCCAGTGGGCGTCAGGCTGGCGCGGGTGGCGCCGTATTCAGCTCCCGGATTGATCCGGTCGCTGGTCCCTCAGCAAATCCGTCTTCAATAATCAACATGTCTCTGGAGCTCCGGGCCATTTTTCTGGCATTCTCGCATTGGGTCCCTCTCTTTCTGGGGCACCCAGTTCGGATTCAGTCCGACAATGCCACCGGGCAGTCCACTACTTAAATCATTCAGGCGGCACCAGAAGGCTGGCAGTGTTCGGAAACTGCGAGGATTCTTCGCTGGGGCTGAAAACTGTCCGTTGCCGCGGCCTGTCGGCGGTTTTCAATCCCAAGGGGTAGAAAACTGTTGGCCGATCACCTCAGTCGAACTGGCGATGGACCCCTGAAGAGTGAGACACTTCCTACCAGAGGTTTCACCTCTTGCTAAGTGGTGACCCCAGGACGTCGATCTTGTTTGGCGACTTCGCCTAAATCAACCAACCACCCGAACTACGTTGGCCAGAGCCAGGGATCCCCTGGCCCCTAGTCAGTAGATGCGCAGGCGTCCTTCGCTTGGAATCCAGTTCACTCTGGGTCTATCTGTACCCACCGTGGCCACTTCCTCTCCCTCAGGTAGCTCAGCGCCTCAAGTCCGAGAGGTACTCCGCTATTCTCATTCGCCTGGACTGGCCCCGCAGGTCCTGTACGATGGATCTCGTCGCCCACTTGGCAGTCGCTCCTGGCCTCCTTCCGTTTGAGTCCAGATCTTCTGCCTCCGTATACTAAGGAGGGGGCGCACGCCAGCACCCGCATAACCTGTAGTTTTCCAGCCCCCACATTTTGCCGAACTAGTCCCTTCAATACCATAAAAATACAACTCACACGGGCTTCGATCCTCCACCTCGATCCTTACCAACCCCCCAACCACCCCCGCAGCAACACCTCCAATATACAAACGCTCATCGCCCTATAAACTCTTGATGAAGACATACCACACTCACACTGACTAACCGAAACCGCGATCCCCCACTCGCCCCCTAGAATAACAAACACCAAACAATTGCCTCTCCCCCCCAGAAACGACGCCAACGAGCCGCCGCCACCTATTACCCCCCCATACCAATATTGAGGATGTAACAACTATGCTATGCCTCTCCATAACCAACCCCCCCTCTTTCCCACCCGATAATAACCCGCCAACCCCCCCCAACTTAATCTCGGATCGCGAACACCTCCCCCCCACCAACACTTTAGTACCCTATAACATACCCTACACCCCCACGAATCTACTCCTAAACTATACTCATATCCTTCATAATATCCTTTAACGAGTAAGAAAAGGTCCATCATCTCTTGTTATTTAACCATATAACTCCCTCTCAACCATCCAAAAATTGCCCGGCATCACCTGCCTCGACATCAACTGCCCTCTACATCTCCTAACAACCGTGTGGCAAAACCAACTCAACATTCTACACCAATCTGCTCACACTACGCCGAACACATAAAAAAGCTCGACACCGCAAATTTTCGCTCGAGGACACCCCACATCTATACACACATCATCGTCAATACAACACCTTACAACATAATCTTTACTACCGCCTTAACCCTCCACACCGCCGACCGAACACGCCTGGAAGGGACTTTTTTTCATTTTTTTAGTCTTTATATAATTTTTATTCCCTGTTGTATATGTTATAGTTTGTTTACGAGGTAATTAATTTTAAATTTTATTCGTTTATTTTATTCATAATATCTTCTTAATATGTATAACTATTTTTATTATTTTCTTTTTTTGTAATTCATTTGGTTTTATTTTTTTTATACTCATCTTTTATTTCTTTTTATTTTTTCGATTTTTGTTTTATTTATTATTATTTCTTTTTTGTATGCTTCTTTATGTTTAACTTTACATTTTTTTATTTTCTTTATGCTTTTCTCTGTTACTTTCTATATTACACTTGATTTTACTTATGTTTTTTTTTTTTTTCTTTTTTATTATTTTTTTTGGTTTTTAATTCTTATTATTTATTACATATTTATTAATGATCCTCATCGAACCAAAAAATGAGACAAATCAAAAAAAAAAAAGAACACATAAGAGAATACGAAAAAAATGATGAAAAAATAACGTAACTTGTACTTAAGAAAAAAAAAAAAAAAAGACAAAATCCAAATCTCACCAAAAGAAAAAAAAAAAATACTATTACCTTGATACCTACCACCACACCCCACCATACGCACCTACACCACCACTGCCGCCCCACAGACACCCACTAGCACCACCCCTTACCCCTCCCACACACACCCCCCACACCCCCCAAAAACCAACTAATCCCACCCCGCCACCACCCCCCGCCATGAAACCCCCACACCCCTACATACCCCTGCCAACAGTCACCCAACACGCGCCACTTACCGCAACCCAGTCCATACCTACGATCAATTCATTTACCCCCAAAAACCTGCCCCCAATTAAAGTAAACACCACACCCCTGTAGCATTGTACCATAACATCCTAGCGTCCATCTGCGATAGACTCGGCCTGACCACCTGCGAGTACCATAAAACATGTCACACACATAATATTAAACCCTCCCTCATCCAAAAACCATCACACAGGAAAAAAAACATTTTTGTAGGCGACGCACCATATGATCACCGTCCGTACGAATGCCTCTGCCCGACACCCAAGGAATATAACTCTTAGATGATGAAGCCCTGCATCTCTGTTCACCTTTTTTAATCCACTTACAACTGAGGTATTTTCCTGCGTTTCATTTTTCATTGGAAGATGGCCTTCCTGTTGGCCATATACATAACAACTCACCGCGTGTCAGAACTGCGGCACAGATCAAAGCAAGTCCCTTACTTTGGTTCGCATGAGGACAGTTGTTTTAACGTCCTTTTTCCTTTGTTTCTACTCCTAAGTTGGTGTCATGCGTATCATATTAATGAGGACATAGTTCTGCCCTGTTCTTTTTTATTTTTTTTTTTTTTTATTTTGTTGGTGTGTTTTTTTGTTTTTTTTTTTTTTATGCTCCCCTCATGCCCTGTTTAGATGTGGTCAGGGCCGTTCGGATCTATCGCTCTGTTACGGAATCCTTTAGGCGCTCTGAAGCCCTTTTTGTCATTCCGGAGGGCCTGCGCAGGGGCCTGGCAGCCTCTAAGGCCAGCTTAGATCCGGTCTGCTGGATCCGGTCTGCAATTTCGGAGGCCTCTCGGTCTAGGGGGGGGGCGTCCTCGTTTCCCGACATATTTCGACTATCACGTCGTGCTCAAGATCCAACACGAGTCAGTGGTGCCGCTCCGGACGGTTCGGCATCGGGCTTCAGCGCTACAGGTGTGCAAAGCTGCCACCTTGGCTTCGGTCCATACCTTTTCTAAGTTCTACGAGATCCATACCTTGGCCTCGGCTGTAAGGTACTTCAAGCAGAAGTTTGGAAAGGTTGATGAATTTTTTAGGTTGTTTATTTTGGGCTCCTTATTCTCGCACCCTCTGGGTCTGCTATTAGCGGGACATCCCAAAGGTGCTGTGCTCCCCCAATGAAATTATTGGCGCTAAAAATGGATTTTTGTACTCTCCAAACTATCCCTCAGGTCTATTTCAAAAGTTCTACCGCTCCGTCATCTTTAATACAACCCCATGATCCCTATTAGCCTTGCTGCTGCTCTGACACTGGCTAGGCTACAGTTAAAGGCGGTTGTCCGCTCGCTACAAAGAAAGAATAGCTTCACAAATTGTAGGGAACACAAAATAGACATTTTTCCAGAATATATTGCATTTGTTCCTCTTCTGTTTTTCCCTAAGGAGATACAAGTGAATTATGACCTCCCTTGTGCATTTCAGTTCCCTCAGTCTAATGACCTGTAAACAAATCTTCCCCACTGCTGGTTTGTTCCAATGAGATAACAGTGAGTGATGTCATCACATCAGGTGTTTTGCAGCAGTGTCCTGTGCTGCTCAGCAAGTAAAAAGGCTTGATTTAGGTAAAATAAAACATGAACTGTAATTATGGAGCTTTTGGAGTCTTTTGGGATCAGATAAGAAGTCCTGTTAGTAGTTTGAAGAAGCGTAATCTGATCTAACATTAAGCATCTGAAAAAGCACCAGCAGGGCAAGGAGCTTACAAGCACAGAACTGTATGCAAATGAGTCAGTCTGAACCAGGAAGTGGACATGAGTATTTTCATTCTCAGCATTTCTCTGAAACTCTGAAGGAGAGACAACTCCTTTTAAAACCCGCCTTACCGACATTCTGACCTAACTCATACGGCAAATGTCGGCGTAGGTTCCCGCAACTTGCCGTATGAGTACGCCACGGCGATCTGCGCGCATTCAACAAGGACGGGAGACGCGCAGATCGTGCGCATGAAACCCAGCGTAAATTACCCGCTGGCATCATGCCGCATCCCCCCACGCCGTGAGTGATCTCCGGCCGCGGTGGATTAACCTCCGATGTCGCGACATCGTGGTCCGCGACATCGCGGCTGCGGGACGTCAGGATGAGCTTCCTGCTCCCGGCCGATCCTCGGACTGCATACAACGCGCTGAGCGCCGGTACTGAATCTCCTACCAATACCGCCCTGAAGCGCTGAATGAGAGCATCCCGGGTTGTCTGGTGACGCTCCACCGAAATGCCCACAAAATGCATGTTGGCCAGCCGTGACCAGAACAGTTGCCATGGTGAGACCAGGAATATCAACTATAATGCGTATAGCTGGTGGGATCTCCTAATTAGTCATGAATGATCTACGATCGTTCATGCAATTCCCGCCCCTGGGCGGAAAAGTGTAAAAAAGTACTGGAAAAAGTTAAGAAAAAAAAAAAAAAAAAAAAAGTGTAAAAAAAAGTAAAACAACAAACACAAAAAATAATATAAAAACTCACGTACAAGTCGCTCCTTTCTCTTCTTTTCCGCTTTACAAACGACACGCCCTAAAAAAGATCAAAATAAATAAGTACCCATTATTTGGTCAATCAGCCGGCGTGCGTAGCGACCCCCCTATAAATCTGTCATGATATTAACCCCGTACGGTGAACGCCGTAAAAAAAACCCCCAAAAAACAGTCACAGAATAGAGCGTATTTTTGTTTCATCTCATCCCCGCAGCCACATAAAATGGAGTATAAAGGTATCAAAAACTCATACAAACATCAAAGTGATGCCCAATTAAAACGTCACGTTTCATCCCGCAAAAAAAAGTCCTTACACAGCTCTGTCATACGGAAAAATTAAAAAAGTTCTGGCTATTCAGAAGATAGCGATGGCCATAAATATTGTTTTACACACAAAAAAACACTTTTTTTTCATCAAAAAACATTGTGCTATTCAAATAAAAAAAAACTACACTAAATTGGGTATCACACCGTAATCGTCTCAACCCACCAGAGTAAAACTAACTTGTGCACGGATACTGCAAAAACCGGTGAACGAAATAAAAATAAAAATAAAAAACACTCCTTAGGGGAAAAATTTAAATTGCAGTATTTTCTCTTCACCCTACCTTCCAAAAAAACAAGATTTAAAAAGCGATCATAAAGTCTTGTCCCCCCCAAAAATATTACCAATAAAAACGTCGCAACGATCATCCGCAAAAAAAAAAGATCCCTATAACGCTCCATAAACAGAAAAATAAAAAAAGTTATGGCTCTCAGAGCTGCGGAGATGCAAAAACGGTGTTTTCTTTTCCTTTTCAAAAAATGTTTTTTATTGGTAAAACAGTAAAAACATTAAACAAATATACAAAATGTGGTATCGCTGAATCGTGTATTCAACCTGCTGAGTCAAAATTAGCAAAGTCAATTAATACCGCACAGTGACCGCTGTAAAAAAAAAAATAAAATAAAAAACTACTACCCAGGATTGGCTGTGCTGGTTTTATGTACAAAATGCTTCACAAAAGTGCCTTAATAAAAAAGTGATCAAAGCATCATATGCCCCCCGTAATGTATTCAATAAAAACATCAACTCATCTCTAAAAAACAAGCCCACACAGCAGCTCCATATGCAAAAAATTAAGAAAGCTATGGCTTGTCAGAATACACACTTAAAAATGCAACTTTTTATAAAACTCGCTCTATTGTGTGTAAAAGTAATATAAACACATAAAAAACGAAAAACATAAACTAAAAATTATATCATTAATTGTACCGACCCCCATAGTAAAGTTATCTCCGACATTTATCCCGTATGGCGAATACTGTAAAAATGAAGCCCCAAAAACAATGGCGAACTAGTACTGAAGCGTTTCCCCCCTTCCATTCCATTGGCCCATCTAAAAAAAAACTACGGAACACACCTGTGCCCAAAAATGCAAAAATAACACCCTAAGTGAGATCCCTGAGGGGCCGTTGAATCCAAATGGGAGCAACTTCTGGGAAGGTTTTCACCTGTTTTAGTACTTTGGGGGCTTTGCAGATGCGAACATGTCAATGGCCCCACCAAGTAATCTGGTGCGCAAAAGCAAATACACACAGACTCCGTCCCTGTACCACCCCCCTGCCATGATTGCGCCCAAACAGCAGTTTACAACCCAAACACCCACATGGTAGGGTACTGCGCCGTAACTTGGAAGAAAATGCGTAACACAATTTTGGGGCTTTTTTTCCAAGATTCCTTTGTAGCGAAAATTAAACATTTTCAGCTAAAATTGCAGATTATTGGAAAAATATATATTTTTTTAATTTTCCAGGGACAGAGCCGAACGCTAAAAAAAAAAATTTGCTGGAAAACGCCTTGTGGGGTGATAAACTCACTACAAACCTCTGAGATATATTCCGTTAAGGGGTTAGTTTCCAATATGGGGTCTTTTTAGGTGGTATTTATTACGTTTTTTTGGACCTTAGGTGCTCCGCAAACCTTAAAATGGCCCCTAAATTAAAATTGTAATGAAAAGTGAGGCCCCAGAGTCCAGTAGGTGCTCCTCCTATTTCTGGGGCTTGTGGTTGAGCCACATATGGCACTAGGGCCACATATGGGATATCTCCTGAACAACGGCAGCAAGATATTGGGGACATATCAATATTAATTATGCATTTCCTGATCACATTTACCGTATTCCTTTCAATAATGCATAAAAGATTGAAAAGCGGTTCTGCAAAAAAGTGACATTTTGAAAATACTCACTTCACTTTGCTTTAATTTCTGTGAAACAAACGCTAATGGGTTAATAAACTTCCTAAATTCGGTTTTTTGAATATACTTTAAAGGGGTGTAGTTTCTTAGATGAGGTCAGTTTATGGGGTAATCTAAAATATACATGCTCAATCAAGTCCGTATAAAACTGGACGGTCCCCCTAAAAATATGTATATTGCAAATCTTTCCCTTGAAAATTTGAAAATTACTACTAACATATATAAGCCCCCTAAAATGCTCGCGTAAAAAAAAAAAAAAAAAAAAAAAGACATTTAAAAGAAATAGATGCCAAACCTAAACAGCAGACATATGGTAAGACCAAGTTATAAACTATTTTGAGTGGAATAACTATCTTCTTACATGCAGAGAATTTTTGAAGTTTGAATGGTAAATTTTTCACATTTTTCAACCATAATTTGAGATATTTTTCACAAATAAACAATCATTTTTTTTGACCAAAATTTCTTAACTATCTTATAGCAACACAAATGTGTCACGAGAAAACAATCTCTGATCTACATGGATAGTTAAAGTGTCAAAAGTTATTCTCCGCATAAAAGTGACACATGACAGATATTCAAAAAAGGGCTCTGCAAGAGAGGCCAAAACTGCTCCGGCGAGTAAAGGGGTCTTTAAGTTTTACTGTCCACCAGGATTCCCGAAAATAACAAAGTGTGGACAATATTAAAGACTTCACGACTGTAACGGATAGCAAATCAGGCTGCTAGATAGGAGTATCACCTTCTCCCATCAAATCATTCGGCTGTAGTAACAAGGAATGCAGCAATGCGAGATTAGGTAAGTTACAACTTCGTTTATTGTAGTTCCTTAAAAACATAGCAATAATCTTTGAGTGCACAAGGCTAGTGCTCACTTGCGTGTAAACACATAGACAGTCCGTAGCCGGTCAGTGTGCCAAGTTCCACAGTGGTACTGCTTAGTAAACGCTCATCTCAGCGATCTCCTAGTGCAAAACGAGGAACCAAAACTTAGCTAGAAGCAAGGGGGCGAACAGACAGCGGGGTCCAGGACGGCGAACAATGTGGACGTTTTCGGGGAAGGATTCTCCCCCCTTCCTCAAACACGTAATCCACCAACCCTTCACGCGCATCCTTTTATACTCTGATACTGTGTGCACACGCTATTTGTTTAAACAGAATACATATCTTAAAAAAAAACGAGCGACAGTACTGGACAGCATCTATACAAACATTGCGTTAGTTTACAAACAAACTCTCTCTGAGAGATTAAGATCCTCATTGAGGCCGGCCGCCACCAAAGTATTAAGCCTAAAAATTCCAAGGCTGCTTCTCTTGTAAGGATTTTTTTCTACTAGATTTTTCCCCCTTCATCTACATCTAACTTCCTCTAAGAACACACCATTTTAACTCAGCTACCCCATACCTGCTTCAAAGAAGTGTTCTAGCCACGGTAGTCTCACCAAATTTCTTCCCTTTGGCAATTCCTCTATTATTCGAGTCCCTCCTGGATAGCTTTCTGACTGTTAGAAACAGATCTCAGTGTCTACTTGGTCTTATATACTTCGCAAGGTATGACCCACATAACCCTACCCACATGGGTGCATTTAAGTACAGGTAATCACTGAAATGGTGTTACAGGTAAAAAAACCTCTAAGTCTGTTTTTCTATTACCGTTGAGTGGGTATGGTAGATAATATGTGCCCTTGATTATTGAGTTGCAATTAATGCTAACCAAAACAGGGTATGAGCCAATACGTGCCACACAGATTTATGTGTTTGTCTACCTTCAGAGTTGTGAGGATGTTATAGCAAGCGAGCTGCCGAAGGTGCGCCCCCTTTTATAAATAAACTGTGGTCCTCTGTATAACATTTTACGCAGTATTTTTAGTGTCACTAAGTTAGGACATGCCAATTATTTGTGATGGTTTTATTTCCACCAGTGTCACTATGACATCGTCTGTACTCACAAAACATGATTAGAACATCTGATCTAGACTTCTTATCAGTCCCCATTTAGTATGAATTCCCTATCCTAATAGAAGAAAGCACTTCCCTAGCTTTCTGTTCTAGATCCCTCCTGCTTTTATATCCCTAGCCCAAACTTCTCAATAAGGGTCTTCTCCTGTTCCCAAATATAGGCGGTTTCCTGATGAGCATATTCTCTGCTCCGCATAAATTGGCCCTTGGGGATACCGCGGAATATTTTTGTTGGAGCAGTGCTGACTTTTATTGTGCAAAAAGATTATTCCTGACCATCGGTTTTTATATTACAGAGTGGTAGTAATTCCTGAAGGATGTCTTCTGATTTCTACATCAAGATAGTGTATAACCTCACGATTAGTGATAGCGGTAAGTTGGATAAGAGGGTGAATCTGATTAAGGTATTCCACAAATCGTAAGAAGTCATTCTCTACTGTACCCGACCCTCGACACAAAGACGTCAACGACAATATCGATTACCCACGCCTTAACGGCCAACCGAATGGGGCTGGTATAAATATAACTTGTGTCCTCGAAACGACCGCAGTCATGAACAGGTTCACGTAACTTGGAGCCACAGGGGACCCCATAGATGTCCCCTGTAGCTGCAGGTACACGTCCGAACCGAATTTGAAATAGTTCTTGCAGAGTATAACGTCTAAAAGATCCATAAGGAAGTTAATTTGAGCAATTGGTCAGGAATGGATCCCACAGCCTAAATGCATTCTCTAAAACTTGCTGACATGCCTCTGTGTAGGTGTATTGCCGGTGTACAGATCATTTGATATCAAGGGTGCAGAGCAATAAGTCCTTCACTTTCGAGGCATGCCTCTAACATTTTAAAGAAAATTGGGTATGTCAGAAATAGCATGTGTATCTTCTCCTAACTAATTTCCTTCTGGTAGGAATGAACGACATAGATAGCAAGGGGTTCAAGTAAGAACCCCGATTCCCGAGACTATCGGATCGTCCGGGGGGGTTTTAATCGATATATGTACTTTAAGGGTACAAGTTACAGTTCTCTACGGTATGCGTGGATGGGTGCATGTCATAAGTTGTCTTTTCTTTCTCAGTGATAATGCCGTGGCAAACCGCCATCCTCGGTAAATATCTGTTTTCTATAAGAATCTTAAGCTCGTTTACTAGATTCTGAATTCTTAATTTTTTTATACACTGTATGATCACATCAATTTGTCTAAGTGCCTCCTGAATATATTCGTGTTTTTACTTGTACCACTACATGAAACCCCCTTATCAGCCTTCTGTCACTATAATACTAATCGTCTTTGTTTAAGTGTATGTAAAGCCTGCTCTCCTTCCTGTGATATTATTTTACCCTCTTTATGGTTACCTTGAACATTTGTTCCACTGTTTAGTAAAGTCAGTGATACCTAGATTTTTGAAAACCTCTAATGCTGGTGCGTCGTGATATCAGGGTCGATTGGCTGGATCTTTTAACCGTCTGGTATGTTTGTCTTCCGTTATTATCCCTCTCCCTCTCTATTCCATAGAAAATTTTCAATTCTAACGGGCCTCGCAAAATTTCTAAAATCTATGTTGAAGTCAATCTGCATGAACCGTTCATACATTGGCACCAAAATTCAAGCCCTTGTTGACTTGACACTTTGGGAGTCAGTGAGGGGCTTTTCAGATAATATTCAGGGCCAGTCCTTCATTTGGCTAATCCAATTGTTACTTTCTTCTCCCAGGTCTTTGCTTTGCCCTTTTGATTTGATTGCCTCTGCGTTCTCCTCCAAACTTCGGCTGGCGTCGTTTTGTTGAAGTGTCCCTTAAAAAATCACCTTGTTTTTGTGTTTTTGCGTTTTCTTATGGTCGATCTCATAACAAGCGCTACGGTGCTGGCTGTGCCTTCTGGTCAGATGCTAAACTACTAATCGATGTAGTTGGCGTCTCATTTTTGACCTCTTCTTCATCGGCGGACCCTGGCCCGTTCCTCTGCCCACTTATATACTCCCATTTCTGCAAGTAAATCCCTGCTATCTCCTTCCTCGTTCAAATTTTTTTAATCTTATTTTGGAACAGTTGCAATTTGTGTTTATCAAGTGTAGTGTTTTTTTCCTGTCTTAGATGTTCAAATTGTTCAGTCGGTATATAGATTTCTTAAACTCCTCTTCATCCTTCTTAATTTCCCCACGCAGTGTTTCTATATTTTGTTCCCAACGACCTGGACGGTCAAGATACTTTCAATTCCATTGAGTAATTATTCCCTATTGCAAACCATTTTCCCGATATGAAACTATCATCTGGTATAAAATAGGTTGAAAACGGCTTCTTAAACCTCTTGGATCCTTTTTACCTTGCTGTATTCAGTAAGGGTAGATTGCATGGGATATCCAAGTGATTTCTTTTTCTTTTAAGTTGTTCCAGTTTTTTTCGGGGGTTTTCTAGTTTTAAAACTTTCTTAGTAGTCTGCTCCCACCCGAGGCCAGCTGCTTCAGCCTGTCTCAGAATGTTAGTACGCTCGTTGAGAGTAAAAACAAAAGCGTCCGCCCGCCTGTCTGTAACATGAGCATAATCTTCAAAAGACATATTAGTCACGTATGCAATATTTTTGTAACAAACGTAGCCACTTGGGATACAAACGTGAAACTTGCAAATATCAAAGTGTGGCAATTTAAAAGTCTTACGACTGCTACGATAGCATCAGCTGCTAGTGGGAGTAACCAAATGAGTGATTTACCTACTTAAATGCCCCTGTGGGAAGGGATATGTGGGTCAAACCATGCGGAGTATAAAGACAAGAGTCACTGAGCATCGTTTCTAAAACAGAAAAAGCTATTTAGGAGAGAGCCCAAAATAGAGGAATTGCCAAAGAAGAAAAATTTTGGTGAGACTTTCGTTTGGGTAGACACTTCTTTGAAGCAGGTCATGGGGTAGCTGAGTTAAAATGGTTTTGTCTTAGAGGAAGTTAGATGTAGAGAAGGGGAAAATCTAGAGAAAAAACTCTTACAAAGAGAAGCAGCCTGGAAATTTTTAGGCTTAATTTTTGGGTTTCCCCGGCCGGCCTCAATGAGGATCTTAATCTCAGAGCGTTTTTAAAACTAACGCAAAAGTTTGTTAGGCAGTATGTGCTCGTTTTTTAATATGTATTCTGTTAAAAATAGGTGCACCTATAGAGAAAAAAGGAAGCTTGAAGGGTGGTGATTACGTGTTTGAGGAAGGGGGAATCTCCCCGAAAAGTCAATGTCCCCTGGACCCCGCCCCGTCTTACGCCCGCTTGCTCCACTCGTTGGTCCCTGCACTAGGGGAACGGTGGGGCTTACAAGCCATTTTCCCATTGGGGCTTGGGACCCGAGGCTACGGGGCTGTCTATGTTTACACGCGTGGGACTAGCTGTGCACAAAGTTATTGGTATGTTTTAAGGAACTACAAAAAACGAATGTTTTACTTTTCTTTAGCTTTTCGCAATCCCTTTTTTCTACACCAGGATTCCCAGCATTCTCAAGTCCTTTTACCCCGTGTTTTTATTTAACATGTAATCATGTAATGGTTTTTCCCCCCTGTGCTTAACCCTTTCATTTATCATGTTAAAACTCATCTGCCACTTCTCTGCCCAGGCTCCAACCCATCCAGATCCCCTTTTTAATAACAATTATATCTTTGTTGGATTTTTTACAGAGCTTAGTACATCTGCAAAGATTTGTATTTTACTGTGCAATCCCTGTGTAAGTCATTTATGAAAAATATTAGGGTAGGGGGGCCAAAACTGAGCCGGGGGGTTACCCCATAGTAAAAGGGACCCGTTGAGAGTACCACCCTTTGTTTTCTTCGGAGCCAGTTGTTACCCACTTGCACACATTTTCCCCGCCCAGCTTTTCCCCTTTTTACTTAAAAATTTTATGTGGACAGTATAAAAAATGTTTGAAAACCCCAAAATATATGACTCCGTGCCTCTTTCCCGACCCCGGTCTGTAACAAAAACCTCATAAAAGCTGATGAGATTATTTCGACAGGCTGATCCTTCAAAAAACCCCCATGCTGGAAACAGGTATAAAATTTTTTTTTCAGTGAGATGTCCAGGTAGTCTTTTTTAAAAAACCCAACAGGGTTAAGGGTTATCGGCCATAGTTTTTAGGTCCTTTTTACCCTTTTTGAATTTGGCACCCATTTGCTATGGCCCAATCCTTTGGGACTTTCCCTGTTATTATACAGTCCCCTAAATATTAAAAATAGGGGCCAAATTTTCCTTCAAACTCCTGGGTGATCGTCAGGGCCTAGGGATTTGTGTATTTTAATCTTCCTAAGGCGGAGCTGCACTTCTTCCTGGGTTAGACCAGAAACATTTAGGTTGGAATTTACCTCCTCCCTTTGCTCATCAACAGGAAGGTCATCCTCCTCAGTAAATTGCACACACATAATCAGATACACCACATTGCTAGACCTGCAGGAAAATGTCCCCCTAATTCTGTGCACCAGCTGTGACTATGGGACAGGTACACTCAGTGGTGTAGATGTGCCTGCAGGTCTTGCACCTGTTCTGCAGGCAGGGTGAGGTGCCATTTTCAGTTGGGGCCTTCAGTGCACTCCATACAATAATACACTGCAGGTTTGGTGGTTGCCGAAAGGAAAGGAGAGGGGGGACTGTTGTCCCTATGTAGTACAGGTTGAAGTTCCTTGGCAATCTTTCGTAGGATCTCCAGCTGTGGGTTGTAGGTGACAACTAGGGGCACTCCTTCATTCTGGGTCTCTTTGTATGTAAGTAGACTGTCTCTGTCGATGGCGGCCGCTTTGCTGATTTGATTGCCCGTCACTTTTGGCCTTTATACCAATTGGAGAAATTTTGTCCTCAGATCCAGGAGGTGTTTGTCCAGGTCTGTCTTGTCGGAGCAAATACGTTTGTATCGTATAGCCTGGCTGTATATAATGGATTGCTTTGTGTGTTTAGGGTGAAAGCTGTCGTTTCTGAGGTAGGCCGTTCTGTCTGTGGGTTTGAGGTATATTGATGTATGTAGCCGATGATCTTTGATGTGTATTGTAGTATCTAGAAAGTGGATTTTGCTCTCTGAATAGGTAAGTTTAAGGTTGATGGTGGAGTGGAAGTTATTGAAGTCATTATGGAATTTAAGTAGGGCCTCCTCGCCGGCAGTCCAGATGACAAGGATATCATCGATATAACGGAGGTACATCATGGGTTTGCTGGTGCATGTTGATAGATATGCTCCTTCCAGTTCAGCCATAAAGAGATTTGCATACTGGGGCGCACATCTGGACCCCATTGAAGTTCCCATTCGCTGTAGATATAGGTCCTCTCCAAATTTAAAATAGTTGTGGCTGAGTATGAACTGTATGAGTTGTGTTACTGTTTTTTTGGGGAGGTTTAGTTTCCCCAGGTGCGCCCGACATGCTGCAACTCCATCGTTGTGGGGTATGTTTGTATACAAGGATTCTACATCCGTGGTGGCCAAAATGGTGCCCTCAGGAAGTGGACCGAGGGCACTGAGTTTAAGAAGGTCCGTGGTGTCCTGGATGTAACTAGGAGTATCTCTGACCAGGGGTTTTAGGAGATTTTCCACCCAACCTTAGATAGTCTCTGTCAGTGTCCCAATACCAGAAATGATAGGCCTCCCAGGGTTGCCATCTTTGTGGCTCTTGGGGAGCATGTAGATGCAGCCCGGCCTGGGATCCTCTGGGATGAGCCCCTATACCTGTCTCTGGACCGGAGTTGGAAACTTCTTGATCATATCCTTTAGTTGTTTCATATAGGCCTCTGTGGGATCACTGTCAAGTTTGGAGTAATGGGCGGGGTTGGACAGCTGTCCGTTAGCTTCCTGGATATAGTCAGAGGTGTTCATCATGACTATTGCGCCCCCTTTGTCAGGTTTTATAATTATGTCCTGATTTTCCTTCAGTGAAGTGATAGCCTTCTGTTCCTGCAGCGTTAGGTTATGGACCTGTTTCTTTAGTTTCCCCAAGATCTCAGATTTTACTTTGCTTCTGAAACAGTCAACGCAGAATTACTGACCCCCTCCGTCATGCCTCACAAGTTTCCAGATTGTTGATTTCTTGACCTGTTGTAAATGACTTGTTTGCTTATATTGCATTTTGTTATTTTTTAGAATTCTAAGATTCTTTGAAGGTCCAGGTATTTTGTGTATAAAAAGTCTGTAAATTTTCAGTTCTTGTATAACACCATGTCTGAAGAAGGGAGCTAGTACTCTCGAAAGCTCACCATCAAATATACTCAGTTAGCTTCTAAAAGGTATCGCCTGATTTCTTCACTCTTCTACTACATGATATTTAGAGATTCTGTTGTGATATAGGAGACTGGCCAGGTCACAGCAGGAACAGTTGCGAGTTTCAAGAAAGGCTTAGGCTATGTTCACACGGCTTAAAATTGGACGTATTTCAGTCCGTAATTATGCGCTGGAGTGCGCAAATTACGGCTGGAATACGTCCAAGTCATTACGGTAATCCACAGTTGTCATAGAGAACTATGGATTACGTCTCCTCCCCCTGCTCGGCGAATCGATAATTGACAGGTGAATTACTAGCGGAGTATATGCGCCGCTGGTAATGCAAGTCTATGGGCCGGCGAGGTGCCGGCCCCCCCTGCCCCCGGCCACATGGCGTAATTACGCTCTGCATTTAAGCCGTGTGAACCTAGCCTTAGATAACTACCTGAAACTAAAAATAACGATACATGTGTAGCCACATAAATTCAAGATGCGGTATGAATACAACTCTGGGATCAGCAGTGAAATCTTCCTTGGAGCAGGTTGGTTCTTGCCTTATGGGTTTCAAATCTTCATCAGTAGGGGAAACGAGGTTTAAATAACTCATCTCCCTTTCTTCACCCACATTTTCCCCACCCTTGGTTGAACTTGTTAGACGGGTAATAACTATGTAAATATCTAATTCCATAACATCCTGAAAAATATGAAAGCTAGACAACATTGGAAAAAATAGAAAAGGTCTCCAAAAATAGACTCTCCTAAATATATGGCTTTTAGCCATAGGTTTCACAATGGGTTTAATAAATACACTCCCGTGATCTATTGTAGTCCAGGTGGGAGATGAATAATCTGCGAGCGGCATCCAAAAAGGATTCATATGCATAGTAGTAGTAATGAAAAATAGACCTAAATATCTTTAATATGCTCTGCCTGAGCAGCAGTGTGAGCTCCCCAAAAGGAGTAACCCCACCCTATGTAGACTGACCCCTGATTTGGCAGAAAAAGGATTTGAAAAAGGGGGTTCGGTCCTAAAGGGCAGAACAAACGCTATAGTCCTTAACGGGTAAATGGGTCATATTAAATTTTAAGGCATGCACCTACCAACAGGTGGCACTGGAGATGTATCTCTTTTCTCTTAAGTTTAGCCTCAGAGTGGAGACAAGTTTAGACCCTTTCTATGACTGTTTGAAGGCTGCCAAAATGGCCATAAGGCTTCCTCTGGGTCCATTTGTAAACAGATTAACCTCTTACTGCCGCAACCATTGCTGACCTTTTTGACACGGTCCCATTTTTCAAATCTGACATGTCACTTTGTGGCTTAGAGATTTTCTCTTGATTCATTGTGATTTCAGTTGATAATACATTTTGATTGATACAGTTCTTTATTTGTGAAAGGAAGAGGATTATGGTAGGCTTTAGTATGTCACAGTACTTGTTGGCAATCATAGTTCCCTCAAACTGTAGCTCCCCATAGCTGGCAGCACTCATGCAGTCCCGAACCATGACCCTCACATCAACATGCCTGACTGTAGGCAAGGCACACTTGTCTTTGTACTTCTCCCCTGGATGCCACCATACACGCTTGACACCATCTGAGCCAAATAAGTTTTATCTTGATCTCATCAGACCACAGGACGTGGTTCCAGTAATGCTTTTACTTGATCTGCTTGTCTTCAGCAAATTGTTTGCAGGCTTTCTGGTGCATCATCTTTGGAAGAGGCTTCATTCCGGGACGACAGACATGCAGAACAATTTGATGCAGTGTATGGTCAGAGCACTGACAGGCTGACTTTAACCTGTGCAGCAACTCGTACATCTGTTTTGAAAAGGTACTATCTGGATATGATGCTGAGCACGTGCGCTCAACTTCTTTGGTTGACCATGGCCTGTTCTGAGTGGAACATGTGTTGTTAAACCGCTGTATGGTTTTGGCCACCGTGTTGCAGCTCAATTGTGTTGGCAATGTTCTTATACTCTAGGCCCTCTTTATGTAGAGCAGCAATTCTTTTTTATGATTCAAAAGCTTTATTGAATATCGCAAATGGTATAGAACAATATACAAACATCGAGTAAAGAAACAATGTTATACATACTAAAAGATATAACTAAGGCAAATAAACCATAGAAAAACAATCAATTGACCGAAAAAGTAAAAAGGGCTACAAATAAAAAGTAACCACAAATCTCTTATAACCAAGAAGTCATAAGTAAAGGAACGTAGAGCATGACCTAGAAATCTTTAGTGAGAATGTTCATTTAAATAAGTAAGGGCTACCCAAGACCATATTAAAACAAAACAACCCCCCCCCCCCAAAAAAAAAAAAAAAAAAAACACACACAAAGTGGGGAGAGGGGGAGGGGAGGGTATGGTTAGAAACCCAAGTCAGGGCGCACATTTCGTACTGGTCCCGAGTGTATCAGATAGTTAAGGAGCGGAAGGTGGAAGACGCCGCAAATTGCAACCAAGGTGACTAGGTGGTATTCAAAACATGAGCTTTTTCTTGAGTGGTGGCCAACTCTTCCATGTGATATATGTATGTCACTTTAGTAAACCATTCTTCAAACGATGTGGGATCTTGTGACTTCCAGTGTCTAGGAATGACTGTTTTAGCCATCTGTAAGAGGTGTCTGAGAAGCGATTTTTTTTTTTTTTTTTTTTTTTTTTTTTTTTTTTTGTAAACCGGGACCGAGACATCGAACATAAATAGAAGATCTGCTTCAGGGGTCTTAGGGATATTCATCCCTGAGGTCGATACAATCGTCTGATACAGTGTCCCAGAATCCTCGAAGCACGGGGCTCCCACCATAGATGTAACATAGTGCCAGTCGCTGCATTGCAACGCCAGCAGACCGCTGGGACTGATGGATACCACTTATGAAGAAGGCTAGGGACCCTGTACCAACGGGATAGCATCTTGAAGCCCGTTTCCTGGGCTATAGAGGCAATACAAGCCTTATGAGTTAAGATAAAGCATTTATGCCATTGTGATGACGTAAACTGCTTCCCTAGCTCCCGTTCCCATGTAACACAGTATGGGGGGAGATCAGCATGACCTGAAGGAGGGAGTTGGGAGTAGAGCAAGGAAATCGTGTCTAGGTGGCGAACTTTGAAGACACAATTCTTCAAAGGGGGGTAGCGGTCTACAGTCATGGCCAAAAGTTTTGCGAATGATACAAATGTTAATTTTTACAAAGTCTACTGCATCAGGTTTTATAATGGCAATTTGCATATACTCCAGAATGTTATAAAGAGTGATCAGCTTAACAGCAATTAATTGCAAAGTCAATAGTTGCCTAGAAAATGAACTTTTTCCCCCAAAACACATTTCAAATTCATTGCAGGCCTGCCGTAAAAGGACCAGCTAACATCGTTTCAGTGATTGCTCCATTAACTCAGGTGTGGGTGTTGATGAGGACAGGGCTGGAGACCAATCTGTCATGATTAAGTAAGAATCCATCACTGGACACTTTAAAAGGAGGCTGGTGCTTGGCATCATTGTTTCTCTTCTGTTAACCATGGTTATCTCTAAAGAAACACATGCAGTCGTCATTGCACTGCACAAAACTGGCCTAACAGGAAAGAGTATCGCAGCTAGAAAGATTGCACCTCAGTCAACAATCTATCGCATCATCAAGGAATTAAAGGAGAGAGGTTCCACTGTTGCCAAAAAAGGCTCCAGGGCGCCCAAGAAAGACCAGCAAGCGCCAGGACAGTCTCTTAAGTGTTTCAGCTTCGGAATCGGCCTACCAGAAGTGCAGAGCTTGCTCAGGAATGGCAGCAGGCAGGTGTGAGTGCATCTGCATGCACTGTGAGGCGGAGACTCATGGAGCAAGGCCTGGTGTCAAGGAGGGCAGCAAGGAAGCCACTTCTCTCCAGAAAAAACAGACAGACTGATATTCTGCCAAAGGCACAGGGAGTGGACTGCTGAGGACTGGGGTAAAGTCATTTTCTCAGATGAATCCCCTTTCCGAATGTTTTGGAACATCTGGAAAACAGCTTGTTCGGAGAAGACAAGGTGAGCGATACCACCAGTCTTGTCTCATGCCAACTGTAAAGCATCCAGAAACCATTCATGTGTGGGGTTGCTTCTCAGCCAAGGGAATCGGCTCTCTAACAGTCTTGCCTAAAAACACATCCATGAATAAAGAATGGTACCAGAATGTCCTCCAAGAGCAACTTCACCAAACCGTCCAAGAGCAGTTTGGTGATCAACAATGCCTTTTCCAGCATGATGGAGCACCTTGCCATAAAGCAAAAGTGATAACTAAATGGCTCAGGGAACAAAACATAGAGATTTTGGGTCCATGGCCTGGAAACTCCCCAGATCTTAATCCCATTGAGAACTTGTGGTCAATCATCAAGAGACGGGTGGACAAACAAAAACCAACAAATTGTGACAAAATGCAAGCATTGATTGTGCAAGAATGGACTGCTATCAGTCAGGATTTGGTCCAGAAGTTGATTGAGAGCATGCCAGGGAGAATTGCAGAGGTCCTGAAGAAGGGTCAACACTGCAAATATTGACTTGCTGCATTAACTCATTCTGTCAATAAAAGCTTTTGTTAATTATAATATGATTGCACTTGTATTTCTGTATGTGATAAAAACATCTGACAAACACATAAAAACCAGAGGGCAACAGATCATGTGAAAATATATTTGTATCATTCTCAAAACTTTTGGCCATGACTGTATTGACATTATGATGACCTTTAAGGGAGGCAAGAAAATGTCGCCACTGTTGATATTGAAAATAAGAAGGGGCGCGGGAAATGACCTCTTCGGACATATCGGAGAATTGTATCGGGTGTCCCCCCATCAGGACGTTACGAAGTCGCAAAGGGAGCAATTTAGAGTTTCCTAAAAAGGGGTATGACCCTAAACCCGGGGGGGAAATCGGGTTATCAGAAACTGGCATCAAAAGGCCCTGTCTATCAATTAAATTAGTGTACGACTTATATGATGTGGTGATGGTAAGAGTGTGGCGAGTGGAAAAAGTGTAATACCTATTTACCATGGAGGTGTCCCAGACCCAGGGGAGTGACTCAAGGGACAATAAGCATTTATCCCGAGCCATAGATGTCCAAATTTTGTCACTCCAGCACACCATGTCCAGCACCCGAGAGAACGCGGAAGCCAAGTAATATCTTTTACAATCTGGTAAACCGAGGCCACCCATAGTTTTATGTCTGGTTAATGTGAGGTAAGAGATTCTAGGCGAGTTTGATGAGCACACAAAGGAGACGAACAATTGACGAACCCTTTCTCAGAAAGAGTTGGGAAGGAAAATAGGGATCGTTTGAATAAAGTAAAGGATACGGGGCAGTATCATCATCTTTAATATGTTCACTCTCCCGAACCACAAGAATTTAAACAAGAGTTTAAATCCTGGGGGATACACCCAAGAATGGCTTTGAAATTAAGTAAGAAAATTTTTGACAGGTCCAGGGGGATGAGAGTACCCAGATATGGTAATCCCCTAGAAGGCCAAAGAAAAGAGTAGGCAGCTTTAATTTGACATAGAATAGGGAATGGGAGGCCTACACTAAGGGCTTCAAATTTTGAGGCATTGATTTTAACGTTGGACCATGTTCCAAATTGGGACAACTCCGACATCAAAGGGGGCAAAGAGGTGATTGGATATGTGTTCTAAACCAGCAGATCATCTGCAAATGCAGATTATTTATATGCTTTCCCCTTAATACTAGTACCCTTGATGTTCGGGTTATTACGAATTGCTAAGTTTTCCATTATCAGCACATACAGAAGTGGTGATAAGGGTCAGCCTTGCCTTGTGCCATTTGATATATTAAATAAGTGTTTGAAGTCCCATTGATCTTGAGTTTCGCAGAGGGGGGATTGGTATAGTGCCATAATTTTAGAAATAAAATCAGGGCCCATTCCCAGATGCTGAAGAGTGGATGCCAGGGAAGACCAGGAAATCCTATCAAAGGCCTTCTCCGCATCTAGGGAGAGGACCAGCAGAGGAGTTTTGTGAGACTGGGCGAAGTGAATGTCTAATGTTTTTAATGTGTTATCCCATGCTTCCTTGCCCGGCACAAAACCAACTTGGTCGGGATGGATAATATCTGGAATTACCACGTTTAGTCTATTCGCCAAGAGCTTGGCATAAATTTTAAGGTCTACATTCAGCAAGGAAATTGGACGATGGCTGCCACATAAGGAAGGGTCTTTACCTGGTTTTGGAATAAGGGCGACAAGCGCCAAAGTTGCCTGGGGGGAAAAGGATTAGTGAGCGAAACATCATTAAAGGCTTGTAACAATAGCGAGGAGAGGGCCTCGTGGTACGTTTCATAGAATAATCCTGTGAATCCGTCAGGAATCTGGGCTTTTTCCATTGGGGAGTCTCTGAATAACTGATAAAAGTTCCTGGTGGGTGAAAGGGTCTTCAAATGTAGCAAAAATGGACTCTGGAGTTGACGAAGGAATATCTGGGTACCTCATACCCGGGATAGGCGGAGATGTTGTTGGGAGATTATAAAGGTTGGAGTAAAAAGAAATAAATGAATTATTAATCTCCTCTGTCGTGTGCACCACTTTGCCATTTGTAGATTTAATAAAAGGAATATGAGACTTCGATATCTGCTGCCTCAAAGTTCTCGCCAGCATCCTCCCACACTTACTCCCATGCTCATAAAAACGGCTCCGCCCAATCTGCAGAAATCGCTTCCAAGAGGATTCCAATAGGTACTTCCAATCTTGCGGATAATAAATCTCGCAATGTCTGGAAAGAGCCTGTTTATGTTTAGTTTCGAGAGTTACTACCCTGGAAAGTGCCCTCTGCAGATTGGATGCTCTGGCTCTCTTTAGCCTCGAGCCATGTCTCATCAAGATGCCCGACAAAACACACTTGAGCGCCTCCCAACAGTTGGGGGGGGGGGGGATGTGTCATTGACATGATCCTGGACGAAATGTGAAATAGCTTGGGAGACATCGGAGTTACACACAGTATCCAACAGCAAGGATTCATTGAGGTGCCAGGACCATGATGGCTTTGAGAAACAGGGAACTAGTAGGGTACAGTAAACAGGGGTATGGTCTTAGAGCAGTATACTTCCTATAGAAGTGGCTGAAAGCCAGGGGAGAGGATTATGGGACACCAGGATATAATCCAGATGGCTATAAGAGTTATGTGGGATAAAGAGGAAAGTGAAATCATTGCCCTCTGGATGTTGAATCCGCCACACATCACATAGCTGGAGGAGATGAAACGCTTTTTAATTGATTTAATGGCTGCATAAGACATGGACTATCGTCCTGAGGAGTTATCCAAAGTGGGGTCTAGTGTGGTATTAAAATGGCCACCGCAAATTACAGTACCCTTAACTAACGAGGTAACCGTGTCCACCAAACTTTTGATAAAGTTAACCTGTCCCTGATTTGGGGCATAGGCATTAATAATAGTGAAAGTGTGCAGGGCTGTGGAGTCGGTAAGCCAAAGCTCCGACTCCTCAATTTCCCTGACACCGACTCCCTCACACATGGCGCATGTTTAAGTAATAACTTTACTGTAGTAAAATGGTAACATCAGGATACAATAAAGCTATTTAGGTAGAAAATACACTGACAAGTAAAATGGTAACAATGTTTTTAACTTTTGACTTTCAGGCTCCACATCTCATCATTCGCTACAGTTTTGAACACGAGACTCCTATCATTTTATAGACAATCATCTTACCTATCTTATACATACATTATTTAGTATTTAGCATCTGCTTAGTTCTGCAGATTATTGCCATGTAACTGCATTGTTACTGTTTTGCTCCTAAAAAAAATATCTAAATTTGGCCTTCAGCACTGCCTGAATCCTTCTGGGCTCTGGATCAGATTCAAGCATGTCTTGACCAAAATCTGATCCCAGGTCTCTTCTACATGTTCCCAATGTTGGTATAGACTGGACTTGGGTGTGAATCAGGGGCTTTGCTAGGGTCCCAAAACATCCGGGGCTCGGGCCCTTTGTGTTAAGGTTTGCTCAGTAGGGCGGGGTTCACATGGCATTTTTCACGCTCCAAGAACTGCGGCTTCTATCGGGGGGACTGTCACTTCTCTCCTCCAGCGTACAATACCATCAGATTGTTCGCCGGAAAAGACGACCTGGTAAATCATAGCTCTCATAGAGAGCGTATTAAAGCGCAAATACACCACAAAACGCGCCCCGCAATTATGCCATGTGAACGTACCCTTTGTCTGGCTGCAGCAGCTAAAAACGTACGCAACCCTGACAAATGACGGGTATAAAAAAATTATATTCAGATACAATTCATCATCAGGCTGTAGTTTACATGTGTACAGGACAGAACAGGCAGGATTATGTTTAGTGACGCAAATGGGGCAATATTGTGGATATGTGTGTTTATACACATAAACACAAATATATACAGTACATACACATGTACACACATATGCACTCACACAAATACATATACAAAGATACACAAACACAAAAATATATATATATATATATATATATATATATATATATATATATATACACACACACACAAACATGCATACACATATATACACACACAAACATGCAGACACATGCATACATATATATATATATATATATATATACACACTCACCGGCCACTTTATTAGGTACACCATGCTAGTAACGGGTTGGACCCCCTTTTGCCTTCAGAACTGCCTCAATTCTTCGTGGCATAGATTCAACAAGGTGCTGGAAGCATTCCTCAGAGATTTTGATCCATATTGACATGATGGCATCACACAGTTGCCGCAGATTTGTCGGCTGCACATCCATGATGCGAATCTCCCGTTCCACCACATCCCAAAGATGCTCTATTGGATTGAGATCTGGTGACTGTGGAGGCCATTTGAGTACAGTGAACTCATTGTCATGTTCAAGAAACCAGTCTGAGATGATTCCAGCTTTATGACATGGCGCATGATCCTGCTGAAAGTAGCCATCAGATGTTGGGTACATTGTGGTCATAAAGGGATGGACATGGTCAGCAACAATACTCAGGTAGGCTGTGGCGTTGCAACGATGCTCAATTGGTACCAAGGGGCCCAAAGAGTGCCAAGAAAATATTCCCCACACCATGACACCACCACCACCAGCCTGAACCGTTGATACAAGGCAGGATGGATCCATGCTTTCATGTTGTTGACGTCAAATTCTGACCCTACCATCCGAATGTCGCAGCAGAAATCGAGACTCATCAGACCAGGCAACGTTTTTCCAATCTTCTACTGTCCAATTTCGATGAGCTTGGGCAAATTGGAGCCTCAGTTTCCTGTTCTTAGCTGAAAGGAGTGGCACCCAGTGTGGTCATGCTGCTGCTGTAGCCCATCTGCCTCAAAGTTCGCCGTACTGTGCGTTCAGAGATGCTCTTCTGCCTACCTTGGTTGTAACGGGTGGCTATTTGAGTCACTGTTGCCTTTCTATCAGCTCGAACCAGTCTGCCCATTCTCCTTTGACCTCTGGCATCAACAAGGCATTTCCGCCCACAGGACTGCCGCTCACTGGATGTTTTTTCTTTTTCGGACCATTCTCTGTAAAGCCTAGAGATGGTTGTGCGTGAAAATCCCAGGAGATCAGCAGTTTCTGAAATACTCAGACCAGCCCTTCTGGCACCAACAACCATGCCACGTTCAAAGGCACTCAAATCACCTTTCTTCCCCATACTGATGCTCGGTTTGAACTGCAGGAGATTGTCTTGACCATGTCTACATGCCTAAATGCACTGAGTTGCCGCCATGTGATTGGCTGATTAGAAATTAAGTGTTAACGAGCAGTTGGACAGGTGTACCTAATAAAGTGGCCGGTGAGTGTATATATACACACACACACATGCGCGCACACACACACACACACACATATATATATATATGCACACATGTATACACATACACATATATATATATATATGTGTATGCACACGCATATATACATTAAGTACAATTCATATTTATGAAGATTATGTGGTGTTTCCCTTATTATACTATCTAGCACTGGTCTCTACAGTGAGTGGTCTCTACAGCTACTCACTCACTTGAGACCTCCCTGGGCACCTGTGGATGATGATGATGCTGCTGTTGCCTCCAAGGCTGTGTAGTTGCAGGGACCCGGGAGCAGCACAGCAGGGGGTGGAGCTCCTCACTCACTGCTTCCTAACTGCCAGGCTCTAGTGCTGAACATGGCTACAGCACATAGGGTCCTGACAGTCAGGAGCTTCAGTGAATGACAGGTGCCCCCTCCTCCCTCCTAAGTGCTGGCAACTGGTGCAGTCGCTCTCCCTCCCCCTCCTGCACTGAAGAACGGCTCTGAGCTGTACCTGTGTTTAGAGGACTCACGTACAGCTCAAGAGATCGTTGGTGCTGCAGGCACATAGCAGCTGCCTACAACCCGGTGGGCTGAGATTCGGGGCACAGGCAGGATTGTTCGGGGCTTGTGCCCGGAATAAACCTACCTATCGACGCCCCTGGTGTGAATACTGCATTTTCTTCAACTATACCCACAAGTATTGGATTGGGTTGAGGTCTGGGGACTCTGGAGGCCAATACAGCAACTCTACTTCATTGTCATTGAACCATTCCTTCTCCAACCTTGACGTCTGCTTCAGGTCGTTGTCCTGCTGGAACACTGTCGTCCTTTTCATACCCATAGTACTCGAGTGTATGAAGTAACTCATCTTGTAGGACACTCACATAGAGCTCAGCATTGAGGTCACCATCGGTCCTGGTCAAGTATCCAACATCTTTGGCTGTGACCCCTCCCCATATCCTCAGGCTTCTTCCACCGAACCTGACAGTTCCTCGATCCATTAGCCTCCTTTTCCCTTGATTCTTCCAAACCCATTTGCCCCCATCAGAGCCCGGTCTATTGACTTTCATCTCATCTTCAAATCACCTGTTTCCAAATTTATATTTTTCATACTTTTCTGTAAACTCTTTGTCGACGCTTCTTATGATGAGATTGAAGTTGCGGCTTCTTCCCCTTTTTTCGGCCATCATTCCAGACCTGTGTAATACGCCCGGTGCTTGCATGGTCGTCACCTCTTGGCTTTGGATGGACTTCATTTCATATTCTTCCCGCTGTCATGTCCTCACATGATGCAGTTTGGCAATTTTCTTGGCCCACAGACGTCATCAACGAGCTGGGTGATGCGGTTTCTCTTTTCTTGGGAAATCATCTTCATGGCTGCTCGAACCAGTGACCTTTCGCTTGGGAATCAGCCTAATAACACACTGAGCTATTAGGGAATGTGAGAACAGATTGTAATTTGTAGTAACAAGAAGAAAAAGATTGTCTGACCACCAGGAGCAAAACGGTAAAAATGCAGTTACATGAGAAGAATCTGCTGAACTAAGTAGATGCTAAATAGTTGAAGGTAAAAGTTATGAATGAGGCAAGAGGATTGTCTATAAAATGATGGGAGTCTCACATGGATGGTGAGATATGAAGCCTGAAAGTCAAAAGTTCAAAACATTCTTACCCTTTTGCTTGTCAATGTAAAATATATTTATAGGATACGACTTTAGAACACAAAAACTTTAATAAATTGTAAATATGAAGTGAAAAATTTTGCTGAAATCTGGGCAATCTGTTTGCTATGGGAACGGAATCTTTTCCCCTATGGCAGCATTTTGCCTGCTTCGTGTCATCAATTACACTCCTCATGTGATGAGGCTGAAGATCTGGGAGCAGCAGCACTGGCCGGACCCAATTCCTCTTGCTTTTGTCTCTGCATTGAACTAACTGGGACAATTTCTTATATATTTTGGGAGTCGGAGTCGGTCCATTTTTTACCGACTCAAACTCCGACTCCTGCAAAATGAGCACCGACTCCGACTCCGACTCCACAGCCCTGAAAGTGTGCCCTTCTATAGTGAGAACGAGAATGATATAACGGGCACCACTATCAATCCAACAGTTTTGAACCTGGTGCACCAGAAACCTGTAACCTGTGTACCGCTATTGCGACTCTCCTGGATCTGGACTCTGGATTGTTGGCTAGAAACCATGTGGTGTAATATTTGATACGAATGGTAGGAGTATGGCCATATTTGAAATGAGTCTCTTGAAGACAGAGAATAGCTACTTTTGGTTTATTAAATGGTACAAAATTTGAGACCTTTTACTGGGAGAGTTAAGGCCCTTTGCATTAAAGGACGCAAATGTGACACCTGACATCGTCCCAGCAAAAGGAAGAAGGGCCCAAAGTTGGTAAAGGAGATCTGAAGACACCTATCAGCTGTCGAAGGAGCAAAGATGCTAACATATTAAGGCGCCTGAGATGACGGCGACACTAGGGAAAGGAGAAGAGAAAAAAAAAAGAGGGTGTGGGGGGGCGGTGGGGAATCTAAAACCAAATAAAAACCGGAAAGCAGGGAAAATGTCCTGCAGCCAGAACTAAGTTAGTGACTATATGAAGTCAAATGTTCTGAGGCCTAAAGATAAACCTATATCAGGACTTAGCCCTATTGGGGGAGAGGAAAGACAAAACCTATGAACTCAAGTGAGAACAAAACCATTACAAAGCTCCAATAGGTATTGACAAGTGCTCAGCTGAACTGGCTGGCATAACTAAATGCAGCATTATTACACAGCAAAGCTCCCACAAGGAGGGGAGAGACATCGTATCAATATCACCAGGTGGGGCCCACAGGTCAAAGCCAAATATCCAGTTGAAATCTGGACAACCCTCCCGGCGATAAGATAGGTAGAGTAGTGTCATCCGAGTCCCCCAGGAGCTGGTGTGCAAGAGCTATTATGTCAGAAAATATTGATGGGACAGCTACAGTATGTCTGATATCTACCATCCTGGGGGAGCCGTCGACCAGGTGAAACTATGAGAATAGCAAACATTTCACACTACAATCGAACTGTAGATATAAGACTCCCTCTAGTGGCTAAGAGGTACTAGAGTGTCAGAGAGAATGTGCTGTCCAAGACACGCATTGCCATCATGCAATTACGGTAAAGGATATCTAGGACCCATGAAGGTCCTGTCTCAGAGGACCCCGGCAGAGAAAGGGGAGGTCTGTCAGAATCTATGTATCAAAAGCAAAGTTCTCAGTCAGTTTTGGAGACGGAAAAAGTCCGTGCGGTACCTTCTACGTCGACTGTCCCTGGAGGGCAGCCCGGCTGGGCTCGCTGATAGCCCTGCGACCCCCTGGGTGGCAGTTTTGGTATTGTGTACCGTCATTGACGACCAAGGAGGAAGAGTGATGTTATGGATGTCCAGCTCCTGGAGGACAGCCGGGATGTCATCTGAACTCCAAATGGTAAGGGATCTGTTCTTATAACGAATGAAGAGGGCAAATGGAAAGCCCCAACGGTAAGATGTATTCCTGTCGATGAGAACGTTTAGAAGGGGTTTCAAAGCGGCTCTTTGGTTCAGGGTGTGTCTCGAAAGGTCTTGAAGTAAGAGTATGGGAGTTTCTCTATAAAGAATCTTCTGCCGCTGACGTGCTTTGCGGAGGATGTCCTCTTTTGATTTGGAAGAAGTGGACCCTGCAGATGTCACGGGGGCGCTTTGGATCAGAGTTTAGAGGGTAAAGGGCCCTATGGGCTCTATCGATGTCAATGGGGAGTGTTCGGAGCTCTGCCCAGGAGGTCATTAAAAATAGTCGTCAAGGTTGGAGTGATGTCAGGTGGAGTGATTGATTCAGGTAGTCCGCGTATTCTAAAAATGTTTTCTCATGCAATGGTTTTCAAGGTTGTCAAGTTGTTGTTGCAAGATGAAAATATGGATAGACTGCTGGGAAGTAGTGGACTGCAGAACTTACATGGAAGAATTATTTGATTTTTGGGTTTGGTCCATATCTAGCAACAAAGACAAACACATTTTGCATTTAAAATCTTTGTGCTTTTACTGAATGTACGGCATATCCGTTATGGCTGTATGCCCTTCCATTCCAAATCATCGTTCTACAAGTAGTTTAAAAGTCGGTACTTAGCTGTAGTTGTTTTCCTTACAGTCCAAGAATTTCACTTTTCAGTAGCATGCAATCTCTTTTACGAGCTGACTGGTAAGGAGCAAGACGCTCCATGTTGCGCACAGCTGCAACGATTCGGAAAATCACTTTCCTTCCTCAGGCATGCGTAGTCAGAGTTCCATTCACTGATATATGATCACATTAGACAGACAGGTGAGCATTAACCCTATATTCCCTAACCAATTCAACCTAACACTACTACATATATTTAATTCTATGTTCTATCAAAAGAACAATCCAAGATATTTTTAATTGTACTATCTAAATAACAAAAACCTACTACGTTATCTAACAATTTAAAAAAAACATATTTACCAAAATTATTTCTTATAAAAAAACATCTGAGACTAAAAGTCTCATTCAAACCTTTTGGGATCTTAGTTTCTAACCTACTGATCCAAAATGCTTCTCTGAAGAAGCTTGGATTTGTTACGATTAGCATCCTGTATAGGTACCTCTTCTAAAACGCACCAGCGTAAATCGCTTACAGTGTGCTTTGAATCATGAAAGTGTTGTACTAGCGCTGTTTCTCCATACGTTTGCTCCTTTTTCTGTTCCATGCATCCTATGTTTTTATAATTGCGTATTGTTGATTTATGCTCACTTATTCTCGTTTTAACAGGGCGACTAGTTTGCCCTACATAACCTTTGCCACAAGGGCATTTAATATAGTAGATGACATTACTTGTTGTACAACTAAAGTATCCTCTAAAAGGTATGCTAACTCCTGATGATGGATGGGAAATACATGAACCTCGAATGATTGCACTACAATTTATACAAGAAAGACATGGAAAGGTACCGCATTTTGCTGTTCTCAATAACTCTTGTCTAGATTTCTTTAAAGGGGAAATATCTGAATGAACTAATGAGTCACCTAGTGATCTACCCTGTTTGAAGATGTACCTAGGTTTTTCCTTAAACATATAACCGTATTTGGGATCTGTTTGTAAAATGTGCCAATGGCGTGATATAGCCTTTCTGATAATATTAGAATGTTTATCATATGTAGCTGCATACGAGAGACGCGATGTTTTGTCTTTTTATTGTTTTTTTTCTGTAATAGATCCTCTCTTTTTAGAGTCCTAATTTGTATACTGATCTTTTCCAACTCTTGTTTATTATAGCCTCTGTTTACAAATTTACATATTAGCTTCTCCGCGGAGGCTCGGGTACTAGCGATCCAGGTTGTGCTATGGTACCTGCAGAGGTGGCTTGAGATGAGGCAGAGTAAAGGGTCACCACTGTGGCTAGTAGTGGGCCCGGGAGGACCAAAGCAGTTGGCTGGCCCCCAGAGGTGTGGCGCATGTTAGAAGACAGTTCCAAGCAGGGCTGTGGAGTCTGAGTCGGTGCCTATTTTGCAGGAGTCGGAGTCGTCACAAAAGGGACCGACTCAGACTCCCAAAATATATAAATTGGTCCTGTTCGATGCAGTGCAAAGAGGAAGAGGAATTGGGTCCGGTCAGTGCTGCTGCTCCCATATCTTCAGCCTTATCACATGAGGAGTGTGATTGATGACATTGAGCAGGCAAAGCGCTGCCCCAGGGGGAAAGATTCTGCTCCCAGGGCAAACAGACTTCAGCAAAATTTATCACCTGCTTTCAAAAAAGTAGAAGAGTTCAACTACTCATCAAAACTGACTGTGGCTGAGGCAATTCCTTTATACCCTGACATTGTTAGGGATGTTGCCCCTGTGGTCACCGCTTTGCCCCCAACCTAAGTTAGTGAATCAGATTCAAGCATATCTTGACCAAAATCTGATCCCAGGTCTCTTCTACACATTCCCAATGTTGGTGCAGATTGGACTTAGATACAAATACAGCTTTTTCTTCAACTCTACCCACAAGTGTTCAAAAGATAAAACATTGTTACCATTTTTGCTTGTCAGTGTCTGTTCTACCTAAATAGCGTGATTATTGTATCATAAGGTGATAAACAGCCTGATGTTACCATTTTACTACAGTAAAGTTGTCACTTAAACATGCGCGTGTATGAGTCATTGGGGAGTCTGAGTCGGGGCTTCGGCATGCCGACTCCACAGCCCTGGTTCCAAGTGGTAAGGCACTGGGGAATCCAAAATGGAGTGCAAGGGGATGGTGTCTTCGGACCCCCCCCTCTGTCCCCAGGAGATCCTCTGTCACTGGAGCCCTCTGTCCCCCGGTTACAATGGTGGGGAGTCAAGGCGGGTTGGGTTGAGTGACTAGCAGATGAGGAGGAGAGAGCCCCATCTGCCTGAGTGGAGGCAACAATAGCAAGGAAGCTGTGGGTGTCCGGGGTTGAAGAGTGCGCCCGCGTCACGGCTTGGGAGGAAAGACGCTGCAGCCGTGACAGGAGCAAGGCATCCTGCCTCAGGGTCAGTGTCCCCATGTGCTCCGTGGAGCTGGTGTGTCAGAAGACTGTTCCACCGTGTGTCATAGATCAGACATTAGTCCGCTGTGCTCCTTGTGCCGGCAGTAGGTGCAGGAGCGGTGTTGGGTCGGGCGGAGAAGATGGAGACGCTGACTCACCGCCATGATCGCCCGCTGCCAAGAGGTGGGTAGTTCCGGAGGTTGTTGAAAATAAGCCCCGATGTCTCCCTGCGGGGAAGAGGACCTTTTGGGGGGTTTAGAACCCCTTTTCTTGGAAGCCTTGCCCATCAGGAATTGAAGTAGCCAGCCAAAATCTTGATGGTAGCAGAGGAGCTTCTGACAGTGCGTCCTTACTCCTGCATGCTCAGGCCACGCTCCCTCGCAATTCTTTTTTTCAGTTCCTTAGTTCTTTGCCATGGGGTGTCATGTTAAACTTCCAGTGACCAGTATGAGAGTGAGAGCAATAATACCAAATTAACCCCTTACCGCCGGAGCCAGTTTTGGCCTCTCTGACAGAGCCCCATTTTTGAAATCTGTCATGTGTCACTTTATGTGAGAATAACTTTTTGACACTTTAACCTATCGATGTGATTCAGAGATTTTCTCGTGACACATTGTGCTTTAAGATAGTAGGAAATTTTGGTCCAAAAAAATGCTTGTTTATTTGTGAAAAATATTAAAGTATCGTGAAAAATTTACCAATTTCAAACTTCAAAAATTTCTGCATGTAAGACAGTTATTCCACTTAAAATAGTTTATAGCTAGCATCTACCATATATCTGCTGTAGTTTGGCATCATTTTTTTTAAATGTCCTTTTTTTTTTTTTTTGTTTTAGACATTAGAGGGCTTAGAAATTTAGTAGTATTTTTCAAATTTTCCAGAAAATTTGCAATATACATTTTTTTAGGGACCAGCCCAGTTCTAACGTGGCTTTGATTGGCCTGTATGTTAGGTACCCACATAAAGGACTTCATCTAAGAAACTACACCCCTTAAAGTATTCAAAACCACATTTAGGAAGTTTAGGTGTTTCACAGGAATTAAAGCAAAGTGGAAGTGAAATTTCAAAATTTCACTTTTTTTTGCAGATTTTAAATTTTTATACATTATTCACAAGAATACGGTAAATGTGATCAGTGCTAAAACTTAATAAACTCCCCTAAAGAGAACCCATATTGGAAACTACACCCCTTTAGGTATATATCTTGGGGTGTGGTGAGCATATCGACCCCACAGGTTTGTCACAAAAATTTTTAGCGTTAGGCTGTGAAAATGAAAAAAAAAAAAAATTTTTCCAACAAACTGCAATTTTAGCTGAAAATGTTTAATTTTTACAAGGCATCCTGGTAAAAAAAGCACCCAAAACTTTGTTACGCAATTTCTTCCAAGTTTGGCAATACCCTCATGTGGGGTGTTAACTGCTGTTTGGGCGCATGGCAGGGCGTACAAAGGAGGAAGCGCTAATTGGCTTTTGGAACGCAGATTTTGCTGGGGCCATGTCGCATTTACAAAGCCCCCAAAGTACCAGAACAGGTGAAACCTCCCAGAAGTCACCCCATTTTGGATTCCGCACGCTTCATAGATCTCATCTAGGGGTGTATTGTGCATTTTGGGTGCACAGGTGTTCAAAATGTAATTTTTTTTTTTTTTTTTTGCATTGGGCTATGAAAATGAGGGGGAAAATGCAATTCCGCCATTGGTTTTTGGGCTTCAATTTTACAGCGTTCGCCGTGCAGTGTAAATTACAGGATATCTTTACTATGGGGGTTGGTACAATTGCAATGATATAGATTTTATATAGTTTTTTTATGTTTTATTACTTTACACAATAGAAATAGGTCTATAAAAAATTGTGTTTTTATGTTGTCCTGTTCTGATAGCCAAAAATTTTTCAGTTTTGTGTATCCAGAGCTGATTATGGGCTTGTTTTTTGTGGGATGACGTTCACATTTTTATTAGTACCATTATGGGGGGCATATGCCGCTTTGATCACTTTTTATTAAGGTTTTTGTGAGGCATTTTGAACAAAATATAGCATTCCTGGTAGTGTTTTTATTTTTTACAGCGATCAACGTGCAGTATAACTGACATGCTAGTATTACTCAGCAGGTCGATACGATTACAGCGATACCCAATGTGTATAATTTTTTATGTTTTACTGCTTTTACACAATAAAAATGCTTGTATTAAAAAAGGAAAACATGGTTTTGCATCGCCATAGTCTGAGAGCCATACTTTTTTTATTTTTCTGTGTACGGAGCTGTGTAGGTGCTTGTTTTTTGCGGGGTGAGTTGAAGTATTTATTGGTATCATTTGTGGGGGGACAAGACTTTGATCAGTTGATACGATTATGGGGATACCCTATTTATATCGTTTTTTTTATTTTGAAGCACTTTAAAAAAAAAAAAAAAAAGTGTTGTGTTAAATAATATTTATGCATCGCTGTCTTCTGAGAGCCATAACTTATTTTTCCGTATACAGAGATGTGTAAGGACTTGTTTTTTTTGCGGGATGAACTGATGTTTTACTTTGGTGTTTATATGAGTTTTTGATCCCTTTTTATTTCATTTTATGTGCTGCAGGATGTACAAAAATCGCAATTCTGTGACTGTTTTTTGTTTTTGTTTTTTTACGGCGTTCACCGTACGGGGTAATTAACATGACAGATTTATAAGGTGGGTCATTGCGCATGCGCCGATACCAAATATGAGTACTTATTTATTTTTGATCTTTTTTGGGGTGATTGGCGTTTGTAAAGGGGAAAAGGTCGGTGTACGTGTTTTTTAATTTTATTTTTTTTGTGTTTTACTTTTTTTTTTACTTTTCCCCATGGGGATTTGTAACAGCAAATCCCCACTGGGGAAAAGCAATCGTTAAATCGTTAAATTGCTGTTAGAATAGGAGACCTGTACACAGCGTTACTGCTGTGTACAGGTCACCATGGTAACTACTGACAGCATGCCCACAATGCATTGTGGGCATGGTGACGTCACCAGACTACCCAGATGCTTTCAGAAAGCATCTGGGGAGTCGGGTAAGAGACCAGCGAGCGGCATCTGCGCCGCTCGCTGCACTTGATCGCAGGCAGCAGGAGCTCACTACTCCTGCCTGTGGCTTCATTATCGCAGCCATGACAGGTTGCGGTAATGAAGCGTTAATCACCCGCGGCCGGAGCTCACTCCGGCCGGGGGTGATGCGGCGTGAAGCCAGCGGAAATTTACCGCTGGTTCCATGTTGCGATCATGCGTGGCTTGCCTGCAAGCCCGCACGATCGCCAGGGCGTATGCATACGTCCATTTACGGGAAGTCACTTCCCGCTAGGGCGTATGCATACGTCCAATGTCGGGAAGGGGTTAAACACACTTGCTTCCCAATCACACTTGAGACGTAACACTGAGTCACATGACAAATTATGCACAATTTGTCCATTTTCATTTAGCGGTGTACTCTTTTGTTGCCAGTGATTTAGACATTGATGGCTGTATGTTGTGATGTTTTGAGGGCACACCACATTTACTCACTAATACAAGCAGCACGCAGACTACTTTACATTGTATCAGTGCCCTATATTCAGTGTTGTCCCATGAAAAGATATACATACAGTATCTCACAAGTGAGTACACTCTTCACATTTGTCAATATTCTATTTTCTTGTGGGACAACACTGAAGATATGACACTTTGATACAATGTAAAATAGTCAGTGTTCTGCTTGTATAACAGTGTAAATTTTCCCTCTTTGGTGTCATGTGACTTGTATAGTGTTACAAGGTCTCAAGTGTGAATGGGGAGCAGGTATGTTGAATTTGGTGTTCTAGCTCTTACTGTGATGGCCTAAGCTCTTAGGACTTTGCCAACATCCTGAAACTGAGATGCAGCACAATGGTTATGACCATACAGCGATTTAACAAGACCGGTGCAACTCAGAACAGGCCTCGCCATGGTTGACAAAGAAGTGCTCAGTGTCCTATCCAGAGATTGTCTTTTCAAAATAGACATATGAGGGCTGCCAGTATTGCTGCAGAGGTTAAATAGGTAGGAAGTCAGCCTGTCAGAGCTCAGAACATATGCAACACACTGCATCAAACTGGTCTGTTTGGCTGTTGTCCCAAGAAAGCCCGCAAACCGTTGGCTAAAGACAAGCAGACTGAGACAAGCATTAGTAGAACTATATCCTGTTCTCTGAGACCAAGATAAACTTCAGGTTCCACTCTGAACAGGCCTCGCCATGGTCGACCAAATAAGTTGAGTGCACATCATATTCAGATTTTTTTCAAAATAAATGCTTTGCTGCAGAGGTTAAAGGATTGTGGGGTCAGCCTGTTGGTGCTCAGACCATAAGCTGCACACTACATCAAATTGGTCTGCATGGCTGTCCCAGAAGTAAGCCTCTTCTAAAGATGATGCAACGGAAAACCGCAAACCGTTTTCTGAAGACAAGCAGACGAAGGACATGGATTACTGGCACCATGTCCTGTGGTCTGATGGGACCAAGATAAACGTGTTTGGTTCGGATGCTGTCGAGCATGTGTGCCGGCAACCAGGTGAGGAGTAGAAAGTTAAGTGTGTCTTGCCTACAGTCCAGCATGGTGGTGTCCTGGTGTGGGGTTGTATGAGTGCTGCCGGCTGTGGAGAGCTACAGCTCATTGAGGGAACCATGAATGCAAACATGTACTGTGACATACTGAAGCAGAGCACGATCCCTTCACACCAGAAACTGGTCTGCAGGGCAGTATTTCAACACAACAACCCCATATTTACCTCCAAGACGACCACTACCTTGCTAAAGAAAACAAGGGGGAAAGGGTGCGGACGGGCCCAAATTTCCCCAGGTTTAAATCCCCAAAGAGCATCTGGGGTGCTTTTCCTCAAACGGAAGGTGGGAGGAGAAAAAGGTTTTTCTAACATCCCCCAAAATAGTTTAAAAAATTTTCTCGCAAAGCAGGGTCCTCCCCAAACCCTTGGGTCTCTTTTGTAATTTTCTTTTAATTTTGAAATTGTCGGGATGTTAACCCTCAAAAATTTTTAAAGTGCTGCAGAATATGTTGGCGCTATTAAAAAAAAAAATTTTTAAATCATCAACCAGCTTTGTGATGTAGTTGGGGGGGTTAAAAAGAGGTTTCCCAGGGGGAAACCCTGTGAAATAGTAAAACCCTTTTTCTAAAAGAGAACAAGGGGAAGGGGCGGGAAAAAATAATGGGGGCCACACTTTTTCCCCCAATTAGGGTTCATAAAAAACACGGGTTAAAAATTTATACGCCCACACTGAAATGGACAGGGTTAGGCAGCTTGGTTGGTGATCTTGTAGCATAGGAGAAGAGAATTATAACTGTTCATGAGCCATAATGCATGACACTGAATTACAGCTCCCGGCAACCTTTTATTGTACCTTTTGTATGCCTATTTTTCCATGCAATTTTTTTCTTTTATAAGACATTACTTATAAAGTTACCTTCCGTACATAAATCAAGGGGTTTTTTTAATGAAAAAGGATGTTTGCATTTTAAATTTATAGGGCGGGGGAAAATTGTTCAGTGAAAGGGTTTTGTCTTTGTTACATTTTTTTAAAAAAAAAAAAGGGAAAATTTTGGTAAATTTCTTTTAATGTTAAAATGTTTGTTTTCTTAGTTTTTTGCTAGAGCAAAAAAATGTTTAAAGTATGTGGTAATTTTAATTTTGTTTTCTGTATATGCTTTTATATAGTAGTATGATAAAAATAGATATCGATAGTGATTGATTCGATAGATAGATAGATTTTTTTCGATAGATAAAAGTATCGATAGATGTTTGATATCGATATAGATAGATAGATAGATAATAGAATAGTTATATGATTGATAGATAGTTTGATTCGTAGATAGATAGATAGATAGATAGATAGGGTAGATGATACGTTGTGTAGAAAAGATATCGATAGATAGATAGATAGAATCGATAGTAGATAGATAAAATTTTTAAATAGTAAAGGGTAATTGATAATCGTTTGATAGATAGAAGATAGATATCGATAGATAGTAATAGAAGGTATCGAAAGGATGATAGATAGAAAAGTTTGATAAAAGATGATAGATATCGTTGATAGTAGTTAGATAGATAAGATATCGATAGATAGATTTAGATAGTAGTTCGATAGATAATTTGATAATAGATAATTTTAAAAGATAGATGATAGAATCGAAGATTGAATCGATAGGGTGATAGAATCGATAAAATAGAAGATTCGATAGAAAAACGATAGAAGTTGAAGTTTTGAATTTGATAGATGATAGAAGATATCGATAGAGAAAATTGATTCGTAGAAAATAGATGATAGAAATAGATGATAGAAGAACATGAAAGAAGATAGATTGATAGATGATTTTATAAAATAGAAAATCGGAAAAATAGTTCGATAGGATAATGATATCGGGTAGTGTTGTATTTATAAATTTAATAAACAATTATTAAAAATATGGATGAAATATCTTAGATATCGATGAATAAGTTGAAGATAATAATAGATAAATTAATTTCGATGTAGTACGAACAATTTGGTGAATAATAGTATCTTAATAGTATGAAAAAGGGGTTCGTAGTAGTTTTGTAAGATAGAAAGTTGATTCGATAGTAAAATATAAATATAAAAGATAATAAATATA
>JAODAL010028132.1:0-53808 GCA_025379985.1 Phyllomedusa bahiana
AAAATTTCCCCTTGGGCAGGAAGGGGTATGTATAGGAGGTAAAAAAACCCCCATGGCAGTATATTCCTCCAAAGGCACATATAGGCAAGTAAAATCCCCCATAGGCAAGTATAGGCGGGTAAAAGTCCCCGGGTTTATAGCAGGTTTAAAAAAAAAAAAAAAAAACAATACAAGTACTCACCTCTCTCCCTCGCTGCTCCTACTCCCTGACATCAATCCACGAAGGCAGCGTGATGACACTTACGCCGCCTGTGCCGGACGCTCCGGCAGATCACAAGTCTGCGTCCGGCCTTCCAGAGCCCTTTGCGGAGCAGGAAGTGCTCGCTCTCTGCTACGCAGTGGCATCTTCAGCTGTATGCGCTCTGGAGGAAGCGCATACAGCTGAAGAGATCGCCGACAATGCCTGGGCCATGACCGCGTCTGGATGCTGTGGACTGATTTGAGAGTCAGCTGTATGCGCTCCATTTTTTGCACATTTTTTGATTAATTTTAGATTATATAAATCTTAAATACATTTTATAGGAGATAATTTTATCTTTTTGGGGCCTTATATAATTTTATAAAGAACAAAAAGTGATCAAAAATGTAATGTACACTATAATGTCAAAATAAATAACAGTGTATCCTGCAAATTAACAGCTCTCAGACAACTCCATTGCACCACTGAAAGTAATAAGTTATGGCTCCAAGAAAACTGTAGCATAAAAATGCATGATTTTTGTGTTGCAAGTATGATTTATGCATATGAGGGGCCTGTAAAAGGGGATGTAAATTCATCATGTAGTCCCCTTTCTTCAGTTGGTTTGTTTAATTGCTTAAAGGAATTGTCCAGCAGTAGAAAATTTATTTGAAATAGACAAAGGTGGGGAAAAAAGAAAAAAAAGTTATACTTACCTACCTGTCCCTGCCGCTGTCATCCCAGAGCTCCTGGGATCCCATCCTCTTTACTTCTAGGTTCTTATCCCGGCGCAGGAGAGGCTTGCACTCCATTGTAAGTGAATGGAGAGCAAATTTCATGTGTATGTTGGGTCGAGAACCCAGAAATCAACAGGAATGGATTCCGGGGGGCTCCGGAGTGGCAGCAGCAGGAACAGATAACAATGTAAGTATAACTTTTTTTTTTTATCCACAGCCTGGGCTCATTTCAAATGAATTTTCCTTCGCTCGATGAGCACTTTAAGTAACCATCATTTTCCATAACACCCTACACTGCAGACGTTCATCGCATTCTGTTATTAAAATGTAGTGGTCCCGTTCAGCGGGTGAGGAGTTCCCCAAGCTGCGGTTTTGCACCAGGGGAAATTACCCTTTAGCTATGCCCCTGGCTATAACTATTGCTGCCCCCTTTTTTTTTAAGGGGTTAGTAATATTTTTTAGGCCTTCTTCATAGACGTTTATTTTATCAGCAATTTTTTACTCATATGTTTCTGCACTGAGAAAAAGGCAATTTTATTCTCTGTTGCCATTAACAAGGATGTATAAAATACCGACTTATTCCAAAGTTACAGTATGATCTACTTTTATCTACTTTTTAAATAAAAACATGTCCATTGAAATCTTGGAGTGTGTTTAAAATATAAATATGTTCCTATTTGTTTATGGTATCTGTGTTCCTTGTATTTCAATGTAGCTATATTATAAAATATTATGTATTTTTTTTCCTAGAGGTCAGCGTATCAATGTAGTGGATCCATACTAATGCCATACTCATGCACAATGATCTGTAATGTGGATGTATTGTGGATTAATTTTTTTAAAAATTACACATATGAAGGTGAAACAGGCATGTCTGCTGGCATCAAACTCTGATCATGGCAGCTTAAACCCCTAGCTACTGTGACTTTGACATCTACACTGTTAGAAATATATTTTTTTCTTTCACCCCATTGTCCCCCATGATTCAATTGCAGGTTGTGAATGGGTTGTCATAGAAGCCATAGAGTTGATGAAGCCTCCTAGGTCTGCCCTGTTAGTACATCTAATATGATGTTTGCCATAGCTATAGAGACGTATTTCAGTGTATTAGATAAGTGATCCAACATTTGCATGAGCAAGACTTATGTTCAGTTTCGGCGTACCTTAGTTAATTTCTTTTCGACATGGGCAAAGAAAAGAAAAAATGCTGCTGTTAGCTGAAAAGGAGGGAGGCTACATTGAGCACAGAAAAGACATAAACTAGTACAGAAAACATCATAGAGGGGTGGGTGCAGACTCTGAGAATTTTTTTCATTTTGGTTTACCAGACATCCCTTTACGTATTCTCTTAAATGAGTACACCCCATCACATTTTTGGAAATATAGCATTATATATTTTCATAGAACAATAGTGAAGATTTGACACTTTGATATGATGTAAAGTAGTCAGTGTACAGCTTGTATAACTGGTCAAATTTGGTGTGCCCTCAAAATAACTCGTCACATAATCTCCAAAAAATTGGGAATCTCGCAAGAGAACAAAGAGTGACTTTTGATCACTATATTTACTATTTTGCCATAGGCAAACTTAAACTCTATCAGTTCTCTATCTATTAAACACTAAAACGTAACTTTTAATTATATCTAACTCTTAAACCTCTATACACACTATTTAAAAACCTGATCTCTATCCTCATCATTTAACCCTTTCTTCTGAAAGAGGGAATAACTCCCTTTCTATCATCAAGTCTGGTGGAACCCCACCTATTAACAGGAGAGCCTTATATCTATAGCAAAGTACTAGCTTCAGTAAGGGATCCCAAGCCAACTACTTGGGCAGTCGTCCTCGCCGGCGAGGTCAGGCATGACGTTTTAAATTGTGATCTCTCACCTCTGTCTACAAGTGTCACCTGCTGCAGACGGTGTCACAAGGGGGGCTTATTTGTTCTGTGTCTATGAGATTATGGGACGACTGCCCAAGTAGTTGGCTTGGGATCCCTTACTGAAGCTAGTACTTTGCTATAGATATAAGGGTCTCCTGTTAATAGGTGGGGTTTCACCAGAACTTGATGATAGAAAGGGAGTTATTCCCTCTTTCAGAAGCAAAAAGGGTTAAATGAAGAGGATAGAGATCAGGGTTTTAAATAGTGTGTATAGAGGTTAAGAGTTAGATATAATAAAAGTTACGTTTTAGTGTTTAATAGATAGAGAACTGATAGAGTTTAAGTTTGCCTATGGCAAAATAGTAAATATAGTGATCAAAAGTCACTCTTTGTTCTCTTGCGAGATTCCCAATTTTTTGGAGATTATGTGACGAGTTATTTTGAGGGCACAATAGTAAATATAGTGCTCAAAATAACTCAACACACAGCTATTAATGTCTAAACCACTGGCAACAAAAGTGAGCACACCCCTTAGTGAAAATGGACAAATTGTGCCCAAAGTGTCAATATATAGTGTCATAGTGTCAATATTTTGTGCGGCCATCATTTCTTCTGCACTGTCTTAACTCTCTTGGGCATGGAGTTCACCAGAGCTTCACAGGTTGCAGCCACTGGAATCCTCTTCCACTCCTCCATGACGAGATTATGGAGCTGGTGGATGTTAGAGACATTGCGCTCCTCCGTCTTCTGTTTGAGGAAGCCACAGAGATGCTCAATAGGGTTTAGATCTGGAGACATGCTTGGCCAGTTTAGCACCTTTACCCTCATTTTCTTTAGCAAGGCAGTAGTTGTCTTTCAGTTGTTTTCATGTTGGAATACTGCCTTGTGTCCCACATTCTGAAGGGAGAGGATCATGCTCCTCTTTAGTATGGCACACGACATGTTGACTTTCATGGTTTCCTCAATGAACTGTAGCTCCCCACAGCAGGCAGTGCTCATGCATCCCCAATGCATGACACTCACACCACCATACTTGACTGAAGGCAAGCCAGACTTGTCTTTGTACTCTTCACCTGGTTGCCACCATACATGCTTGACACCATTTGAATCAGATAAGGTTATCTTGGTTTAATCAGACCACTGGACATGATTTCAGTAATCCATGTCCTTAGTCTGCATGTCTTCACCAAACTGTCTGCGGGCTTTCTTGTGCATCTCTTTAGAAGAGGCTTCCTTCTGGGATGACAGCCATGCAGATCATTTAATGCAGTATATGGCATATTGTCTGAGCACTGAAAGGCTGAACCCCCACCTATTTAAACTCTGAAGCAATGCTGGCAGCACTCATATGTCTATTTTGAAAAATAGACATAGTAAAAGTGAAACCCCTAATCAAAGAATCAGGGACATGCATCCACTTTTACAATCAGGGACAAGTATACGCTGCCACTATACAAGCGCCAATATAACCAACAACATAGCCATATAGAGACCACAGAGTTGTCAGACACCAGCTCAGGTCACCATCACATGAATACAGCACCGATCCAACACAGAAGCAAATTAACCCCTGACATCCAGGGACTCACAGGAGACGTCTTCTCTGATGTGTAGTTCTCTTTCCCTTTTCTTCTCTATCCGATTTAGACCGCTATGTCAACTTCTCCCGGCCATGACTCATTTCTGCAGAATGTACCACACGAACATCTTAGACTTCTCACTTTTCCAGCACTTTACTACCAGTTCCCATTTCTGTAAAAAACTCCTCATCCATAGCATCCCTAATACTATTAATGATCCACTTGTGCCTCTAACAGTAAGAGTAACCCAAGATGGTTGTGGACCTCCCATTTGTGTACCCAGCTTTAGTTTTGTCTTGTCTCAATAAAGTAGGTAGGCACACCCCCAAAATAGGTAGACAAATATGTGAAGCCCCTTTTATGTACGTATACCCCAATTAGGAAGGTAGGTATAAAGGTCCCCCATTAAGTAGGTGGGTAGGCATATAGGCCCTCCACTAGGTAGGAAGGTATACAGGACTTCCAGAAGGTAGGAAGTTATATAGGTCCCAAATTAAGTAAGTAGGTAGTTATATTGACTCATCATTATGTAGGTAAATACAGCCCCCTGATCATAGGTAGGCATTTATGCCTTCTGTTGGTAGGTATGAAGCTCACAGTATATGATCGCTGTAGGTAGATAAGTATACACCCCCCCTGTACATAGGTAGGTATATATGCCCCCTGTAGGTAGATAGGTGTACATCCCCATGCTGATAGGTATATATGCCCTCTGTAGAAAAGTAGGTATATATGTCCCATGAAGCTATGTATATATAGGTAGGTATGTGGCCCCCATGAAGCTATGTATATATAGGTAGGTATGCGGCCCCCTTAATATAAGTAGATAGGTGTACACCAACCTGTAGATAGGTAAGTATATATGCCCCTGTAGATGGGTAGGTATATATGCCCCTGTAGATAGATCAGTAGATCTGAAGGTATGTATACAGAGTAGATAGGTAGGTGCATATGCCCTCTGTAGGTAGATAAGTATACAGCCCCTCTATATATAGGTGTATATATATATGTACCACCTGTAAGTAGGTATACACGCACATGTAGATAGATATATATGCCACCTGTAGGTAGTTATTCAGCCCCTTATAGGTTGGTTTATATGCTCCTTAAAGGTAGGTATACAGCCTCCTGTATGTAGTTAAGTATAAATGCCCCCTGTAGATAGGTATGCATCCCCCTGTAGATAGGTATATATGCCCCATGTAGGTAGGTATACAGCCCCCTGTAGATAGGTATATAGGCACCCTGTAGATAGGTAGGTATAAAGCCGCTTGTAGGTAGGTATACAGCCACCTGTAGTTGGGTATATATGTCCCTTTAGGTAGCTATACAGCATCCTGTAGGTAGGTACATATGCTTCCTGGCTAGCTATCTTATATTAAGCAGTGCTGGAACATGAACTGAACCAGCTCCTTCACAAGGCGTGGAGAAATTGTCGCAAAGCAGTGATGTGACGTCAGGAGGTGGGGATGCAGTACAGTTAATACAATGGATGCGACACCGGTGTGTGAGCAGCCTGCTGCGCGTGCCAACGGAGAGGGCTCTGAGTGCCACTTCTGGCACACGTGCCATAGGTTCACCATTGCTGGCCTAGGCCATCTTTATGTAAAGCAACTATTCTTTTTTTCTGGTCCTCAGAGAGTTCATTGCCATGAGGTGCCATGTTGAACTTCCATTGACCAGTATGAGAGAGTGTGAGAGCGATAACATCAAATTTAACACTCCTTGTCCCCAGTCACACTTGAGACCTTGTAACACTAACAAGTCGCATGACACAGTGCAAGAAAAATGGCAAATTGGGCACAATTTGTCCATTTTCACTTAAGGGTGTACACACTTTTATTCCCAGCAGTTTGATGGCTGTGTGCTTAGTTATTTTGAGGACACACCACATGAATACTGTTATACAAACTGCACACTGACTACTTTACATTGTATCAAAGTGTCATATCTTTAGTGTTGTTCCATGAAAATGTACAATACTATATTTACAAAAATGGGAGGAGTGTACTCACTTTTGTGAGATACTGTGTATTTTCAGCAGTCCCATGTCCAACATCTGTAAGTAAACCTCAATGATAAAGTCATAAATCTTATATTCAACATTCTTTGTTGCTAACATATTAATATAGCAAATGACCAAACGTGCATAAGCCATTTTAAAGGGATGTTTTTACCAAGTTGTTTCACAGAATCTGCTCTTCACTTCAGCCTCACACTTCTTGGTTAGCAGTGTCGGATGGAAATTTCTTAGGCCCACCAGAGTAAATTCTGAGGCCCATTCTCTATCAAGTCCGAACAGATTCTCGGCCACTTTCAAGTAATTTTTGCACATGAAGGGTGTGATAGGATATCTGGTGACTGATTCTAAACTCATCTTCAAATGAGGTTGTCTTCTTATACCTTTGGGCCCCTGAAATGTACATTAGGGTGATAGCGCTTGGGCCCACCGAAGGATCCTCCAGGTACTTTTGTGTGCCAGTCCGACACTGCTAGCTAGACTGTGGGTAGTTCTGCATAAATGCTTGGCATATCAGCTCTGCTATTCCTACAGGGCTGTAAAAGTTTGAAGTCCATCAGTAACATATATAAACAAGCTCCTGTGCTGGAAGTTATGTCATCATAGTCAGAACAATGAGTACAGAGAGAGATAGTCGGTGCTCTAGGAAAGCTTGTGCAACCAAGCAAGAGATAATATTTCCTCTATCTCCTAAAGAGAGCAAAATCAGAACAGCAATGTACTTAGTAATAGTTTAATCAATATGGTAAGAAAACCCCTTTAACAGACACTATCCAGTACTAATACAGGACAAAGGCTTAGGTAAATGGTATTCTATTGTTACTGAATGAAATAAAGCTTGTTGCCTTGGCTGAATAAAGACATGTTTTAAATGAAGACTTGTCCATGATATCTGTGATAACTGGGATCAAGCAGAGGAGATCCTGGACCTCTTCCAAGAGGCATGTCACTGCTGACATAGCACCGTATTCACAGCCTGAGATACACAGCTGGCAAGATTATGGGAAAAGAATGATACACCTATTCTCCTTCTGAAGTATAATGGAAGGATGGAGAACTGAAGAGGCCTTATAAGGGTTTCAGATGAACGATGGTAAACCGGAAATCCTGAATATTGGATCCAATATAAAGAGTCTTTACAGCCTGGTTTTTAGTTACTGATAGATCAAAATGCTCTTTGAAGCATTTCTCTGCTTAGAAAGTGAAGTTGATGCCATCTGTTTGGGAATGGGATGAAAGATAATATGCAACGCGATTTACTCAACCATGAGTGGCTAAATGTAGTCATTATTATTCAGTATAATCATGCTGAAACTTCTGCTATGTGATACAGTATTGTTAACACGTAGATACTAAGCTAATTCCCATTCTAAATATGTACTAGCAGATCTAAATAACATAAAAAAAAACTGGAATAAACTCTAACATCGGCCACACACAAGCCAATAATGAGCTCAGTGAAGTGGATGAATGGTGACATAACTCAATTTGGATAGATGGGATCATATCCAACTCCATTGAAGCATCAGGTGATTTGGTTAGAATGTGATCACAAATTGACTTTCATTTCTTATTTTCTAATCACATTTACCAGAATGTCAAATACGACTTTCTTTTTTCATGTAATCCATCAACCTGTGCGCCCATGTAGTCTGGGAAAAGTGTATCTATTATGTTATGCCAGGGTGAGAGTAAGCATTGCATTATATAGAGTTCAAAGAGCAAGAAAGAGAATCTCGGCAATCTCAGACCCCTTTATAAGGTATACTACAGGTCATATTAGTTGTGCTTGAAGTGTTCCTTTAATTTCCTGGATAGTCACATTCCTCAGTGCTTTACAAGGAAAAATTGTATTTTTGATAATTCATAGTACAGGGAAGCTAATGGGAATGCATTTCTATATATAGTTTAATAAATATTTAACCTCTTAACAATACAACCTACACTACTCGCGAAAAATTAGGGATATTTGGCCTTTGGTTGAAATCTCAGGATGAACATAAAAATACTTAAAAAGAAGTAAATGAGACCATCTATTAAAGTTAGAATAGACATGTCCAACTGCTCAGTGTTTCATTATTTTTTGCATAACCTGTTGATCTCTAAAAAGGATCCTAATAGCAAAATTTTAATTGGTACCATTTTGTTCATATGAGATTCTGATTGCTTTTTATTCCATTTTATGTGCTGCGGGATGAATAAAAATCGCAATTCTGTGACTGTTTTATTTTCTTATTTACGGTGTCTACTGTGCGGCTTAATTAAAATGACAGATTTATAGGGTAGGTGGTTACACACGCAGTGATACCAAGTATTTGTACTTTATTTTTGATCTTTTTTGGGGTGATTGGTGGTTGTAAAGGGGAAAAGGGCGGTGTATACATTTTTATTTTATTTTCCTTTTTTTAACTTTTTCCTAACTTTTTTTTACTTTTTCACCTTTTTTTAAAATTTTCCTCATAGGGGATTTGTATCAGTGATCCTCTGATCACTGATACAATAGAGATTAAAACAGAGCAGAACTGCCTGCACTGGTCTCTATGGCAACTCTCACTCACCATGCCTGGCAATGCCCAAAATGTATTGCTGGGCATGGTGACAACAAGGACAGCCCGGAAGTGATACTTACACTTCCAGGCTGTCAGGTATAACCACAGCAGCAGCGATCGTGCCGCTCCTGCACCAAGAGAAGACAGAAGGAGCTCACTCCTTCTGTCTTTGTCTTACCTGTGGCGAACTTAATAGATCATGGAAGCTAAGGCGAATACTCTGACCACGGGTGACATGACATGAGGCCAGCTGTAACGTACGCTCGCAAGATCTCCATGACATACCCATATGACAAAATGCGGCAACCCCTTCCCGACCATGACGTATGGGTATGTTAAATGTCGGTAAGGGGTTAAAACACTAATATAACTTATGCTATGCTCCCGCTGCAGTGATCATAATTGGAGATTACATTTAACATGGTAGATGTTGTGGTCAGTAGTGGCTGCAACATGAAGGCAGTTAAACAGGGAGAGAAGCCTCCCTCTGTGACCTCATTGGCATTCCACAAGGTCCCCATGAGCATTTCTGCTGGGACCCGGGGTAGCTTAGCATTTTACCTGAGACCCCATAAGCGTTTCTGCTGGAATCTTGGGGTGTTTAGCATTTCAGCGAATTCCACATCAATATTACTGCTGGAACCTGGGGAGTGCTTAGCATTTCATTAAGGTCCCCATGATATTGCCATAAAAATTGAATTCTTGCCGGTGCAACTTTGATTGCAGAGGTGCAATGGCCACACATCTGCTTCAGAGCCACGTATAGTTACATAGTTTGTAAGGCTGAAAATAAACAGACGTCCATCCAGTTCAGCCTATTTTGCTAAAGTGTTGATCCAGAGGAAGGCAAAACTGCAGTAGGGTGTCACGGATGCCTCTGCGACCCTCATCCCGGGTCGCAGGCGCATCCGTGCCCCGACTCTGGCGGCGCCCCGTCCCGCACCCTCGGTCCCGGGGGTTTCCGCTCATCCCGCCTTGCCCGGGTCCCCGAAAATTTCCCCGGCCTGCCCCTCCCTCGTCCTCTCGGTCTCTGGGCCCGTGAACGGCGCCCCCCCTTATGGAGCGCGCCCCCCGGGCGGGTTGACTTTTTTAAAAGGGACAGTGGGGCCGGTAATTGGCCTTTAAACGGGCCCTGCTCCTATTTTCCCCGGGCCCTCTTCCCCAGGGGCCCTTTGGGCGGATCTTTAGTGCACTTTGCCTATTGGGAAAGCGTTCCGAAACCCTTGTCTCCCCCCTCCGTGTACCAAACCCTTTTTGGGCTTACGTTTACCGCCCACGACCCTTGCCCCCTTTCCCCTGACCTTCTGCCTGTCTACGTTCACGAACCTCAGCCCCCTTCCCTGCCCTTTTCTTCCCCTTTTCCCCGCCCTCAAACCCTGACTGCGATTCTGTCCCTCCCTACCCTTGGCCCCCCCGCGGAAAGCCCCCCCCAAGGGGTAGTGCCTGGTGGACTCCCGCCGCGCAAGCCCACCCCGCTTTGCGGCGGGGCTCTGGTGAATACCGGGACCACAAAGATTTCCACTTCCTGGTGTGGGCTTATGCCATCCCCGGGGTGGCCCAAAAAGGACCCACCTCCAACCGTTACAGTAAGATCCGGCCAGGGGATCCCCCCCAAGGGGGCCCTTTTGGGAGGCTCCCAATATCACCCCGTGTGGTAAAAAGCAATCAAAAAAAGATCCCCGCAGCAAGCCAGCAGTCGGCAGCTCTCCTCCAGATGCACCCAGCTCATCGCCACTCAGCGCAGCGGGTCGGCTGCAGGGGTTTTCCTTCCGTGGCTGGTCGCCCCATTTGGTCCTAAGCCCCGTTTGGGCCCCATGCCGACAAGTTTGAGGGGGGCCCCTAAACCCCCTGAAAGGGGCTTCATAAACCCGTGTTTCCCTTCATTTTGGAACTTAGGGGTGGTCATTTCCCCTTCGGGAAAGACCCAAAGGGGTGGTTTTTCGTGGTCGTCTCCTCTCGGGTAAAGCCGGGCCCTGGGGAAAACTCCTCTTTTGGGCCCGAGGCGATCCGGTCACCGCGGGACCTGGTAAACTTTTTCTAAAAGGGAATTCCGTGGGGTCTTCAAAGGACCCTCCCGCGCTTGCCCTGCTGAGACCCGCCCTTTTTAAAAAGGGGCAAAAGGGGGGAACCCCTTTCCGTGGGAGACAACGCCTTTTGCAGTTCCCCCACTTGCACGGAGCTGGCGGGGGAAAACGATCCCAGCGTTGGGGGCCCCGTTCAAAAAGGGGTCTCTCCGGGCCAGTTTAAAGGGTTTTGCCCTCGCCCCCCGGGATTTCTACGTCTTCTTTAAGCGAGCTCACCCTTTTTGGGCAAAACCCGGGATTTTTATCCGCTTCGCAGAGAGAAGGGGAGGAGTTTCCGCCTGGCAAGAAAATTTTCCTCCCACGCCCACCTGTCCCGCCCTTGTTTCCCGGTTTGTTTCTACGGCCCCCCACAGCCTCCTTCCCCCCAGCCTTTGGAAAGAGGCCAGCCGGTTGGATAGCCCCCAAACCTAAACTCCGAAAGGAAATTTGGGACCAACGGCGAAAGGAAAAAAACCTATGCCCTCTATTTGGGGGCCCAGCCCTGAACATTTTCCTCGGGGGTTGAAAATGCCCCGTCCACGGCGGCCGGGGAGAGGAGGCCCCTAGGCAAACGTGGGAGAGGCGTCCCTAGGGGTGTGCAGTCTCTCTCCTCTTTCTGAATTTTTCCCGACGGGGTTGGCAGGGGAAGGGCCGGGGACCCACTTTAAAGCTTCGCCTTCCTGGACCCCGGTTTCCCGGGGGGGGAAACTTCTTGGACGCGCCGTGGTTCTCAACCCATCTTCCCGTGGTTCTCCTGGAAAAAACCCCTTCCATTCCTGGGTCAGTGGGGAGATCCTCAGCGATTTAGCCCGGGTTCCCGTAGGGAAGCCCTGTTCCTTCAAATTGGAGAAACTGCCTAAAGAAAAGACTGTCGTTCTATGTTTTTCCCCCGGTTTTCCCTGCCCACCCTATTGGGTTCTTCCGGGGCTGCGGGAAAAATGCCCCGGTTTGCTTGCCCGGGCCCAAAAGGGGCAAGGTTTTGCGATGGGGCCCAGAGTTTTGGTCTGGGCTGTTTGGTGGCCCCTGCCCGGTCCCTTACCCTTCTCCGGTAACCTTTCTAAAGCTTAGCGGGTCTCCCCGCGTCATATGGGTGATTTTTCTGATGCCCTTTTTCGAGAAGCAAGCAGAGGACCTTGCCGCCCCCATCGCCCCATAGGGATTGCCCGTTTGATTTTTTTGCCCGGGAAACCAGCCCTCCTCGGGGCGAGTCAAACCCCTTATCCTTCCTGGACTCAACCCCATGTCTGAGTACACCCGGGGAAAATCTTCGGGAAAGGGAAGTTTATTCGAAAGCCCTCTTCTCCCGCGGGGGAGGATTTTCTTCTTGGGAAAAAGAAGGAGGTTTCCCTACGCCCCTGCACCCCAAACTCCCGGGGGGGCTAAACAAAAATCAGGGTTTAAAGAACCGGTCCCCCTCCCCCTACGTTTGGGATTCCAACGGATTTTAAGGGGTTTTGGCCCACGGGCCGCAAGGGCGATGAGGGGGGAAGACGGCCTTTAACCCCTTTTTAAACGGCCACTTCGAGTACTTGGGATCCCTTTTCGGACTCTTTTTAATGCGCCCTTGCCGTTTCCGGAGTTTGTTAATGATGTCTTCAGGGTCTTCTCTATCCCTGTGTCGGGGGTCTACCGGGGAGGGACATCCTGAAAAAATCTCCTGTTTCTTGGGGATCCCCGGGCCTTAAGGGTCCCCCAAGGCTACAGGGGCCTAGGGGCTAATCACTTGTATGCCAAATTAGGGAAGTCCCTCTTCCATAAAGGGGTCAGCCCTTCCGTTCCGGGGGTTTTTATTATCTGGCCCCGGGGTTTACGGTTGGCCCAAGCCCAAGTTTTCTGCCTATTGCAAGGGCCCAAAGCCCAGGGGGGCCTGGGGGCCCCAAAAAAGGGTTTTTGGGGGGCTTCTGCAACTTTTTACCGGCAGTTTATTCCGCATTTTCCCCCACCGGGGTGGCCCCCCCAATTGTGGCCCTCGGGGAAAGAACCCCAAATTCCACGGGCGGTTTCCGAGGCCGAGGAAGCGTTCTCAAACAAAAAAAAGGGCCCTTTGCCTCTGGTCCATCCTGTCGCGGCCAGACCCACAAAAAAAACCTTCTGCTTTGAATTTAGACCCCCTCATGGGTAGGGTGGAGCGTCTCACGAAAAAAAAAGGGCCCACGGGCCCAAAAACAGTCACTTGTGGCTTTTTTCAAAAACCCCTTTTAAACGGGCGGAGAGGAATTACCCCCAATTGGAGATGGGGAATTTTTAGATAAAAACGGCCCCGGGGAAGAAAAAAAAATATTTGCTGGAAGGTGAGGGCATCCCATTTGTATTACTGGATCAAAAAAAACCTCCTTACCTCCAGACTGCCCAGCGATTTAACCCAGGGCCCAGGCTAGGTGGTTGCTTTTCTTCTCCGCTTAATTTTCAGATTTTATTTCCGCCCTGCCCAAAAAAAACGTTTAAGGCAGATGCCCTCTTTTCCCCCCCTCCTACGTGGTGGGTGAAGAAGCGGATCCCAAAAGCACATAATTCCTCCGGAAAAGCCTTATCTCCGCCCGCCTGTCGTTTCCCCCGGGAAAGTTTCCCCAGGGGGAAAACATACGTCCGCCCTGCGGGTCCCTTTGGCGTATCCTGAAAGGGGGTTTAAAGCTCCCCTGGTGGGCCCGGGGGATTCCCGGGGCCCCCAAAACGTTTTTTCCTTGGGTTTCCGGGGTTTTCATTGGTGGCAAAGGGCCCCGGGTAAGGACGTTAAAAAGTTCTCCAGGGTGTACCCCCCTTTTGCTCGCAAAAAAGGCTTCCTTGGGCCCGAAGGGCGGCAGGTCTCTTTGCACCCACTTTCCCATCCCTACAAACCATGGTCTCACGTAGCGATGGAAATTCAAAACCGAAACCCACCCCCGTCGTCCCGGTTTAATTTTCCGTTTTTTGGGTTTGGGGGTAGGGCCGGTTTTTTTTAAAATGGGACATTTTGTCCCCTTGCCCGGGCTGCCTTCGGCCCCACGCCTGGCCGGTATTTTTTCTCCACATTTTTTGTCTGCAACGGTTCCCTCTCCAAATCTCTCTGATTGGGGGTGGTTTGTTTTTAAATTTCCCGGGGGGGGCCCTTTGCGCCCAAATCCAGGGGAATTCTTGGGCTTTCCCCCGGCTTACCCCCCTCCCGGGCGAATTTGGGCCCCGGGGAGAGAGTGAATCAATTTTTGGGATGTTAACCCGCGCCATTTGTGGGCTGCACGGCAAAAATGATGGGCCAAAAATTCCCTTTCCCTTTGGGGGGAAATTTTTTATATAAATTCCCTAGAGTCAGAAATCCCCGGGTGCCTCTCCCCTTTTTACGTTGTGTTTCGGCTTTTCATCCCCCCCCCTCTCCCCGTTTCATCCTATCCGAGGGGCCCAGCTTTCTGACCTTGGTCCAGGGCCCTAGGGGGCCATTGGTCCCCGACCCCCCAAAAACCCCGTCCGTGCGTCTGACCCCATTTAAGGGCAGGGAGATAAAAAAGAAAAACCTCCTCCTGTTTTTCTCCCCCGGGGGGGTAATTTGTGGCTGTCAGCCCGATATGTCCGCCTCAAAAACCCTCCTACAAACTGGGACCCCGCTTTTTAGGACCCTTCGAGGCCTTAAGCGCATAAAACCCGGTGGCCTATAAATCCCGGGGGTCCCTCCTACCTTGCGGGTTTTCCCCCCTCCCTTCCCAATGTCCGCTAATAAAAAAACCCCCGGTCCTTTTCGTTTTTTTCTCAAAAAGGGAGTCCCATTTCCCCCGTCTGTGGCTGTGCCGCTTAAAAGTCTTTGTGGTTAAAAGAATCCTGGGTATGAGGAGGACTAGGGGGGAAGGATATTTTCTAGTCGACTGGAAAAGGGGTTCGGGCCGGGGGAAAGAATTTGGGGCCGGAAGGGGGAAATCCCGGACCCCAGCTTTATTCGGGAATTTTTTCCACTCTAAAAAAAGAAGGGGGGAAACCCAAAGGGGGGGGGTACTGCAGGATTTCCCCCGCGGGGCCCCCATTAGGGGGCGCGGGCATCCGTTTCCCCGGGCCCTGAGCGGCGCCCCCTTTCCCCCCACCCCCGGGGGCCGGGGTTCCCCCCCCATCCCCCGTGCCCGGGGGCCCCCGGACTTTTTCCCGGGGCCCCGCTCCTGCCTGTCCGTTTTTTCGTCTTTTGGGTGGAACACCCCGGGGGCCCCCCCTTAGGGGGCGGGCGGCCCGGGAAATCGGGGATTTAAAGGGGCCCGTGCGCGGTAATTGGGGTTTTTCCGGGCACTGCTCCCCATTTTAGCCCCCCTTTTTTTCCCCGTGGCCTTTGCCCGGGTCTTTTGTTTCACATGCCCCATTGGGGAAAGGGTTCCAGAAAGCCTTGTCTCGTTTCCCGGGACCGAAACCCCTTTTTCCCTTTCGTTTACCGACCACGATCCTTTCCGCCTTTTCCCTGACCTTCTGCCTGTCTACTTTTACAAAACCCCAGCCCCCTGCCCTGCCCCCTTGCCTGTCCGACTACGAAACCTGCTGCCGAATTTTTGTACCCCGCCTTTACCCCCTTGGGGGGCCCCCCGCAGGCAAGCCCCGCCGTGGTAGTGGGCCTTGGTGGGGCTCCCGCCGCACAAGTCCCTCCCATTTTCGGCGGGCTTGGGGGAATACCGGGAAAACCCCTTAGATTCCCTCCCCGGTGTGGGCTTACGCCAAACGCCTGCGGTTTGGTCCAGAGGATCCACCTCCAGACCGTTACATAGGGTTTGCTGAACTGTTGTTTTAGACACCTGTCTGGAAGCCCCAAAGTTTATTTTAATGACGAGCTCCTTTTATTGGGGAGTGTGTCCCCCCGCCAAAACCCGATCTTTTTAAAAAATTTTTTTTTTTGTGTTTGGGCCCCAATTTTTTATCAGTTTTTAAAAGTCTGGGAAAATTTTTATTTAACAAACCCCCGGCAAATTTATTGAATTACTTCACAAAAATGGGGTCATCAGCTTTTAACTATAGCCAGTACCAATCATGGAAATGACAAAAAACAATATTTGCTTAACAGCTGAATATTTTGCCATCATTCAACATACCTTCTTTTCTTTTTGCTATGGAAAGATATATTATCATCCTGAAAAATGACTTCAACATAACTGAATGTTTTTTTTCTAGAGGGGGAAATAGCAAAAATGAGAATTTAATTTTCACTTTCTTCTTGTCGGTTTGAAACCCAAAAAAAAATGAAAAGGGAAACAAGTGGAAACCCGGGCGGCGCCCATTTTTTTCCTGCTGTATTTTGAGCCAAGAAAATGTATGAACGGGGCACCCAAAACTTTCGTGGTAAGTGCCTTTTTAATGCACCAAAAACACTTTTTTAATGCACCAAAAGATTTGCGCTTTTGGGGTGCCGCACCACTTCATAGAAGTAGAACATTTTTTGTTCTTTGATGCCAAAACTAGAAGCAAACAGTTATAACCCAGACCAGGTTAAAAGGGGTTTCTGAGCCTGACTTTTTGTATTGGCACTAGATTTGCGCCTTTTATGTATGACCTGCAAAGAACAGCTTCATACATTCTGCCGCATTCTACACTACCTAAAGTAAATTAGGAACTGGCCTGTGAGTGCCAACATTCATACATTTCACCCTATGTGGTTAAATGACGACATGACATGCTAAGACATTCATAATGTAGGGCAATAGAGGGGGACTATACGGGATTTGCTTTGAAGTTTAGAAGATACTGGTTGAGAGGAGCTAAGTATGAAACGCTGATAAAAGGAATGAACTAAAATTCACCCAACATTTAAGGTTGAGAATAAGGGATTTATTTAAAAGTTGGGTGAAATTTTAGTTCATTCCTTTTATCAGCGCTTCATACTTAGCTCCTCTCAACCAGCGAGAAGTATCTTCTAAACTTCAAAGCGAATCCCGTATTATCTCTACTTGGCGTCCCTCGTGGCATCGTGGCGGGAGGAGGCAGGAGCAGCTGTATTCTTCATTCCTGGGAACAAAAGAGGAAACGTTTATACGAGCTGTACCGTACATCGTACAGCTCAAAAAGGTGAGCACCTGCCCTTTTGATTATCACCAGGAGCATTTTTCCAAAGAATCCCAGTTGCGCTTGTATTTGCAGCACATATCTTGTCGTGGGAGCGCTCCATTGGATAGCACCGAGAGGAGATCACCTGCGCAATAGAGGGGGACTTGACACCTAATTGTTTATACTGTATTGGAGGGGGAACCGACTCATCCAAACTCACTTCACTGTGCTCTGTATCCTGCACTTAGCAGTGTAGTGTTGTCAGGTCTGATATACATATATATGAGTGTTGTATCTTTTTATATTTTTATACTTTTATACTTTTATATGCTTCAAATCCTAATTTTTCCCTTGCTACTAAACTGCTAGCTATAAGTAACTGTGCAAGATAAGATGGCGCCGACATCCTGTGTACCGCACCCAGATGACGTCAAGACTGATGGAAATCAGATGACTTACTGGAAATCAGATAATTTACAGGAAACCAGATGACTTACTGGAAACCACCCAAGATGACGTTAATACTGCGGTTAATCTAACCAATAAGAAGTAGACAGCAGAAGATGTCTGATTTGTTGCAATAATAACCATGCCTTAAACCATGCCCTCTTCCTTTCCTGTTTAAATAAACATGTGCACTGATTAAACCCCGGAATTGCTGATTGGACCAGGTGAGAGCTGTAGCAGGGTTTGAACGGAGACTTTGTAACTGTGCGTCATTCTTGTCGCTGTGCTACACATGCTATCTGATTGGAGTGACCTGACTGTACCACCGGGTATGTGTCGCTTCTCGATCCGACAATCATACGGCCAACTGTTTAAAGGGGAGTCCCTGAGAGGAGGACCAGACATCCGGCATGTGACCCGCACTGACTGTCCCCTTCCGATGAGGCTTGCGCAACTCGACTGTGAATCACGTATAGAGTCTAGCTCATATTCTAGTATGGTTTTACTTTGTCCTATGAGTCGGGAAGAGTGGATAGTTAGTAATCCGTTTGTAAAGACGGGCAGTGGTTTGAACGTCTGAGTGGTAACGGACATTTTTGGTATTCTTCCTCCGGTGATCGTGCGAACCGCAGCACTGTTAGAATTCTATTTTCTTATTATCCACGTCCGGCTCGAGTCGGTTCCCCCCTGTTACTGCATTAACATTTGGACAGAATAAAGAAAGAGGTAAGTAAGAAAGACAGCCTTATGTACAGGTGAGAAAAAAAGGGAAGTTGTCTGTTTAGTTAAAAAGAAAATATTGTGTTTTAGTGCGTAAACATATTATTACTGGGACATAGCTGTCAGTCCCGGAAAGGAGGACAGGCAGGTGTCCACAGGAGCCCTTACGGTCCCATAAGTTCACTATGGACTTGGTAGAAAATTACTCCCGTACGGAGTGGTAGAGTTACACGTGAACTGCAGTTTTGGGGTTGGGACCCATCTAAGCAAGATCCTGTAACCGAGGAAGGTGAGTCTACATTGATTAACTGTGAGTTTAACACATAGTGGCAGCTGCGGGGGGGGTTGTTACACACACAGGTGGCTGAATCAGCAATTATCAAAGTGGGGTATGGGGGAGGGGTGGGTGGTGTGTGTGAGGGGTTGGCGGGTGGGCGCGGGAGGAGGGGGGGAGGGGGGGGGGGGGGGGTGTGGGTAGTCAGTTAGTGGGGGGGTGGGTCGGGTGCAGTGGCAGGGGGGGGGGGGGCGGGGGGGTGGGGGGGCTGGGAGGGGGGGAGGGGGGTGGAAATGGTGGGGGGGGTGGGGGACGGCCCGGGATTCCGAGACATCACCAACTGGTGTTGTATCTCTGATATATTAGTTGCGCTATTAAACGAAAACAGACCCTCCCTGCAGATGGCACAGAGCGTTTGCGAGTTGAGAATTTGGTCAGTGTACTATAATGTAAAAAAATGAAAGAAGGAGTTGCATGTACAAATTAGCTGAGATTGCCGTCAGACTGCAGTCTCAGCCCAGCATTTGAAAATATACTTACACAGAAGAGGCATGCAAAGATAAGGGCTTGTTTGCGACGGCACCAGGCTCATTTCAGAGTCGCGAGCCTTTACAAGTTGAAGGATATGCAGAAGTTTAAGGAGAAGGAGGAGATGAAAAAGCAAATGCTGCTTGGTTATGTAAACATCTGATGTGCCAAATTAAATGTAACAGCAACTGTTTGATTGGCGCCACCGCCCTATGCGATTGCACTAGAAATGGACCTGAAGGTGGACCTGTCACCACATGTGGGTTGCAGAACCCACACTTCCGTGAAACGTGCTCAGTTTGATGTGGGGCAACCACGCCCAACTGCGTATGCCTGCTGCTTCCGTGCACAGTCATCTTGGGTGGCGGACGGAGGCGGGCACCCGAAACTTTATCCCTGCGGCACTTGGGTGCACGCCCTCTGGCAGGCCATCTTGGATGCCAACAGAACTTTCTTCCCTGGCGGCTATCTTGGGTTCACCCCTACTGGTACCATCTGGTATCCAACCGTAACTTCCTCAGGCAGCATCTTGGTATATTAAAACCCACCTGAGGAAACACACCCCTGTATCCGTAATAACGACTTACGGATCCTATTACACTACACAGCAGCCCAACTTTCCGCTAGGCCCACAGCACCAAGGTAGGCATAAGCACCTCCTCCTCCGGTTGTTTCTCAATGTTTCCAAGTGTACACAGCCAATGAAGCCCAAACTGGGCTGACCCCACTCAGTATGCTCAGACTCCCAGGAACTCCCATTATCTGATATTACCACTCTCAATGTCCCATGGGTCCCGCCTCGAAGGACCCAGTCCCATGCCTCGGTCTCATATGACCTGTTGCGGCAGCTTTTGCCTATCAAGATCAACCTTTCTTCCACGATCGAAAATAAAGAAACAGTGTATCACTGGATTCTTAGAACAAGATCCGATAAGAATCAATTTATTAATCCTCATAGCTCTTTTTATAATGATTAGGTGATGGGGGGGAGAGATTTCCACTTCTAACCAATCACAGATAAGCCAAAAATCTTATATGATGGTACATATTAGACCAATCAGAACAGAAACTGTATTTACTTATTAGAATATGCTGACCATGCATCAAGAATTGCTAAATAACACATAATTTCAATTATTAATCCCTATGACGTTAGACCCAATCAGATGTTGATAACAAACTGGAGCACACGTGACCCAGTATCTCTCATTCTGTTTGAGTGGTTATGTACATCATAGTGAATTAAAAGTCAACAATATTGAACAACTATTCAGAATAAAAAGCCATATGATTCCCTACAAAAAAATAATGGTTTGGGTTTTAATTGTATGTTGTAAAAAGTCAAGATGACCCTTTTTTATCTAGTGCAAGTGAACTTTAACTGAGCAGAACAAACTTGGTATTGTTTTTTTATCAAGGTTCAGATCATCTTGTTTTGCCAACCAAATATACAGTAAAAAACAGGCACTACAGATTCATAAAAAAATGGCTGACAAGTTCATATAAAATGGCTTTCCTTAATTATCCATTCAGATGACAGTTTATCACTATTCCACTTCATCTCCTCGCCTCTTGATAATTTGACAACACCATTATTAATTACAATATGTAATTAACCCCTGAAATTCATTTAAAAGGGGTATCATCTTCGTTGCTCATCTGGCAGACAGTATGGATTTTTACATGAATGATGACATTTGACATTAACCCCTTAAATCTTAATGGCAATCAAAAAATATCACATTTAAAGTTGTTCCATGAACTTCACTTCAATGTATGTTGTGTATTCCTAATATGAGTGTATGCATAGATACTGGATTAAACTGATCAAAGGTTTGGTGGATCCCGTCTTCATTATTATTGCATGTCTGGCAAAAAACCTCCTGTGCCTAAAGGAAGAAAACCTATGGTCCTGAAAAGAACAATATGGTTGGTCACCTCCTAACTTAAGTAATGCATTGAAAAAAATAAAAAGTATTTATTGTCTAGGGAAAAACATTTAAAGTAAGAAAAAAGTCCTTTTTGTGCAAATGCTATTTCCTAAAATGAACCAAATCAATGGAATGGTACCTAGACTGCGTTTGGTATGGCCTCTGATGCATCAGAGAATTTTGGAACCTGTAAATATATGTGAATTGAGAATTGGGGTTTTGTCATTAAAACTAAATCTTTAATGGAACTGTAAAGTAGTCAGGAACTGGTGAGGTGAATGTGTGCATCTCCAGTGGTCTTTGAAGACTATGCGTTTTAGCTATTTTGGGTGATCATTGTTAACTAACTTATTGTCTATTCCTCTACTAAAGTGTTTATTACTTATGTTAACTCTATGTATTCATAACACCTTATTATGCATTATACTGTGTAACCCATAATTTTTGCAATAACCTAAAACCTAAAATGTAATAACACAGTAACGCGTGCAGATCCTTAGTATCGTATATCTCACTCTCCCACCTTTCGCGTCCTTGAATAATCTTCAGCTCAGCAGATCCCAATAGCATGTCCTGTGAAAACCGGTAGCAATAATAGCAGCAAACAAACCAAATTTGGTAGTTTATTAACAGGATAAACATCTTGTCCTTCTTTTCTTCACGCGATGGGAAGGGTATCGTATCGTAAGAACCCCAGCTGCGGCTTAGGAGGTGATTTATGGCAGATCCTACCTTAAGGAGCAGTACACTCAGGATATCTTCTGGTCACTTTTGCGGCTTGGCAACCGAACATCTGCTTCTTGTCTTTCTTAATGGAGTGACACTGCGATGCATGGATCCAAGTCCCTGTTCCTCCTTTTCACACTTGAAGGGTTGCCCATCAGGACTTGTTCAACCTTGTGGGCTGGCATGGACCTTCCCATCTTCTGTAAAAAACAAACATCAAGAACTTACGGATCCAAACACAGTCTCTTTGCTTTGTGAGAAGCGAGAAGTAGGCGAACAGATTGCCATGTCCCCCACTTGGCGATGTAAGTCCGTCAAATCCATTCGTCCCCCTTAAGAGGTTGCTGCACATAATCCCAGATGAAGTTAATGCGAAAGTTGAGTCACTGGAGGTGAAGTGAGTGATTAGCAATTTTTTCCAAACGAATTCGATAAGGTGGAAAGTTGAAGTACCTCTCTCTGAGGTGGTATTAGTTCCATAAACACTAGAGTGAGACATCGGCGACCTCATATTCATCTCTTTGCAACATTTGGCTAAATATCTTTTGGGTACACGACAACATAAACTACTGTTTCATTAATCATAGCATAAATTGTGTGTAATACATTTCCAGTGATTGCAAGTAGTCTGCTGAGTTACTTGAAGCAACCTGCAGTACAGAATAAAATTTAACACAAACCAAGACATACAACTATCTTCATACCTTTGGTAGCTGTCTACCTGTGGATCTTGGAAAGGCCCTTTGGTTGAGGGAGGTGTGAAGGTAAAGCTCCTCACTGCTCCACCAGCACTCTTCTAGAGGTACATCTGGCAGGCAGACTTCCGCTTCTGCAAGTGAAACCATGGGCACACCATGTGTGGAGACCAAATTTTCGCTTTCGCTGTCCCTTCCCACAATGGTTAGCTTCAGCTAGGCGCTTGTCATAATTTTGGGTTCTCTGCTTTCCTTCCACTGTCCATAGACCATCTGAAATCTTGTGCACCCCATATTGCTGGGACCCGCTTCCATCGGTCGTCCTTTCCTAAGAGAGCAAATTTGGTGAAAACAAAGTTTACAAAGTTTCAATAAAAGACATCAGTTTTATACAGACATTTAAGTTAATGCAAGGCATTTAAAAGGTCAATTTGGCATGCTAATATATTTTGAATATGTGCTACCATTAACAACAATTGTTACGTTCAAGATAGATACTCCAAAAACACAATAATCTCTTTTGCATATCTCGTAGCTCAAAAGTTTCTTAACAACAAGAAAATCTTTTACAAAATAATAAAATCTGGCAAATTGTGTACTGTCCTTTCCATTCAGACAACTCACATGCTTGCAAGTAACTCCTCACTGGCAAATGAGCATACCTGCATTTCCATCTACGTAAGTCTGATTCTCAAATTTTTCAAATTTGTTCCTCAAATCTGTGGGTGCGCCGGCAGTGGGTTATGGCTCCTCCGCCCCCTCATGCTGTCAAAAGGCCTCTCTCTGACTCACTACCGCATTCCTCTCATCGGAAACCTCATGTGGCCAACAAAATAACAAGTTCACTTTAAACACTTGGCAGTGTATGTGGATGTTGGATGATGACTAGGCTGAGGAGAACATGGCTCCCACCTAGGAATTTTGGCCTGTACAATTCATGGAGTAATTTTGTCCGTAGCTGCAAAAATTCACGCAGAGCTTGTGTCTGTAAGGCTATTCGAATATTCAGCCTTTCATGAGTACTCAGGTTTCAGGTTTTTGTATATGTGTGCAATTGGATTTACAAAAGCAGTGATGTATTTTGTGGGGTGTTTGCTATCTGCCCATCTCTGTAGAATTTATATTCCACAGGTGTTCATGGATGACTTTCTTGCAGTATTGAACATACTTGTCAGAATCTGTTATGGCCTCATCCTTTGCTGTGCTGATCATTACCCAATCGCAGCATCACAGCAGTACCCAACGTCCCTCTGTATTCTCAGTGTAGCCTATAGTGAATGTCCATCTAAGGTGCAAAGACGGTGCAGACCCTAAGCTGAGATTGCCTAAAAAAAATCATTACCCCAATAAGCTCAGTGGGCAATCTACTGAAATGAATGATTGAAGTATTGAATGACTGAATGAATGTATCAGCTTGTAATTGCGGAGCTTAGTGTGACTAATGTGAGTACTATAAAATAGGTTTGCCTTTTTCCACTACATCTATGGCTGATATGGTCCGCTTTGTGTAGCTGACAGAAAATCATGTTAATGAGGAGCCAATTATTAACCGTTTGATATCTTCTGTATCTACAAGTGAAAGATGCTTATTATTGCCTCTTAGTTCCTGGAGAGTAAAAATCATACATTAGTGAGAAAGAATAATAAAAAACACTTCCAGTAATATAGGATTGAGCCACTAGTCCCAGAGTTCTCTCTGGACCCATTTCATCCGATTGTCCTCTGTATGATTGTGAAAACAAAGTGTAAATAATTTTACAAATCAATCTCTGCCTTGACATGTTTTACTTAGATAACTGATAACATTATTTGTTTGTATCCTGGCCCATTAGATGGAACTAAGGTACATGTGTATTATATCTGTGGATAGAGTAGATTGTAATGTGTGGTGTGTTTGAGTGAGAGGAATAACTTGTGTCCTCAATGAAGTGCACTCCTCCGTTTGGATGAAACTGAGGACTTCTTCAATGTGACCTTTACTGGGACAGTAATATTGTTAAAGGTAGGATGAATACTGGCAATGATAGATCCACTGGTTTCTGTGGAACTGCCTGGCTCTGTTGTGATGTATATTGTAACTGAGAGAAATGTGTGGGCCGTCCTGAGTGTCATCTGTCTATGGCAACAGAAATGTTCCTGTATCAACTGGAGGAAGTAATTTGCCAAAATAGACATGTAAACAATGCATCATCCTTACAATCTGTATCGCAATTAACCTTTGTCTTTCAAGTGTATTACCATAGCTACAGGTTTTGTAAAATCTTTTGGTGATTTGTGTGAGTTGAAGATTCAGACTTCATTTAACCCTCTAACAACATTTCCCCTATTGTCATGATATTTCAAAGCATTAAAATTATTGATATGACCATGACCCATTCCCAAGACCATCTCTCCATGCCTCCCATAAACGTGTTTGTAAATCTATACCATATGCTCCTAGCATCTTGCTCACAGTAACTTCTTATCACTTTCATCATTATATTAGAACTCTACTTGTCTCTTATGCTGGGTTTTTCTGTTTCCAAAAAACTTCTCTTAAAGATACCACATCCCCCATATTTTATTCCCTGAAGTCCTTTTTTCACTAGAGAAACAGTATGGCCTTCGTGCAGACCAACGAAAGAGTTATCTATATACTCTTCACCATGAGCACGCCCGTACTTCAGCGGAAACACATATTAACTCTCTATATACTATATAACTCATCAGGGATGTTATGGAGAGGCAATTTTATCATTAATAGTTAAAACACAACACCAGATCAACTTCAAGATTGTCTATATGTCATTACTTATACATCTATGCAAGCCTTAAAGGTAAAACAACATAAAACTTAACATTAGATTTCATATTCATAATCAAGGAATAATATAAATATATTATAGTAACTTACTTAAACAATACTTTATATATCCAAAACAATCCTGTATAAAATTTACGTAATATGACATTAAATTATCTCCACCACACGATGGCAGGCTCCTATTACCTAAAAAAAATCACAAAAACAAACATACACAAAGTAACAACAGACCTAATCCAATAATGTCAGTTTACTTGAAGCAAATATGACAATATCGAACTTTAACTTATTAACTTAGTCACTCCCTCTAAACGTCCACACGTGTAATCCTAAAATTACTAAATTACTTAAAAGTAAAACAATACTTATACTAACTTGATACGTGGAAGAATGGAGAAAAGATATCTGCTACACAAGACAGTGACAGGTCTTTAGATAACACTGAAAGGAGAAAATCGGATTTCTCTGGGGAAGAAGCCGTCACCCTGGTGCGCTCTGTCCAATCTCCCTCCAAGATGCATCTAGACACGGGACCCCGTCTCCATCCTCTTGCGTTAGATTATCCGCGAACAGCCACACCAAATGTTCGGCCGCTTTGCCTATCAATATCACCTGTTCTTCCACGATCGAAAATAAAGAAACAGTGTACACTGGATTCTTAGATCAACAGTTCAGAATAAGAACAATTTATTATCCTGCCATAGCTCTTTTTATATGATTAGGTGAGAGAGAATTTCACACTTCTAACCAATCACAGATAAGCCAAAATCTTAATAGGATGTACATTTTAGACCAATCAGAAACAGATAAACGTTATTACATATCTGAGAATAAGCTGACCATTCTCAATGTATTGTGGCAAATAACACGATAATATTAATTATTAATCCTAATACGTTAGACCCAACAGATGTTGTACAACAGGAGCACCACGGTGACCCAGTAACTCTCAATCTTTTGGGTTATGTAACAATCTATATTAAAAAGTCAACATATTACATGCTAATCAGTAATAGAAAAATCTGATGATCCCTACATGTGGGTTTTAATTTGTATGTGTGTATAAGTCACGAGACCTTTTATCTAGTGCAAGTGTACTTTGATACTGAGCAGAACAAACTTGGGGTAAGTGTGTTTTTATCAAGGTTCAGATCATCTTGTTTTGCCAAAGCTAAAATAACATGAAAACAGGCATCTACAGATTCAGTTAAACAATGGCGACAGTTCTTAAAATGGCTTTCCTTAATTAGACAATTCAGATGACAGTTTATCATTATTCCACGTCATGACCACCCGCTTCCGCGAAGATAGTGGATCCTACCATTCAGAACAATGGACGGGGTGTATCAGAAAAATGTACACCACTGTGTCAGCGGGACAGATCACTCTCAGTGTGGGTATGGAGAACCTGGTCAACGCTTAATGTGGTGAGTGCCGATGTAAATGCTGCTAGAATCAGAGCTGTTGGAGCATAGGTCGGTATAGCCCTGCCGGCTGTTTTAGAACTTGAGGTCCCGAGATACAAGCAGATACAGAGCCTTATAGCCCAATGTAATCGAGTGGAAGTAGGGATATAGCTGTTACCCCGCCCCTGTGTCGCCTTCCCCTGCTCTATCCTGATCATACGTGTAGGCCAATTTATGACAGAAATCACCCTGAAGACAGTCGCCGCCGCTTGCTCCGGTCAGCATTGAAAGGCCTCTAGTGTATGCATCCAAACTGAGCAGGGAACGCATGCCAGACAGATCATAGCTCTGCCAACTAATTCTTCAGTCATCTTTGTGTAACCTATGAGTGACTGTTATAGAAGAAAGTTGCGGACAAGTGCAACAATACATTTCAACACAACACCACCAACTACCAACCACATCTTAGTGAAATCAAGAAGAATCGTGGCAAGTTCTCCAGATGCCGCTGACTCGCTGTAGAAAGAGCCATACTACAACAGGATAGGTGCCGAAGCAACCCGATTCCAGCCACCCCCTACACCACCTACTTTCAGCCAAAAAAACTGCCTGCCGTAATATTCCTTTGAATATGTAAATCAACGTTCTACGAAATAATCCATTTACACCACAGCCATTAGGCCCTGCACCACAGCTCTCCAACACTCGAGGATGAAACCTCAGGTATGTCCAAGTTTACACCCAAATCAGGTTTTCAACTCTGTGAATCAGGCTCCCTGGAGTCCTGAAAAGCACCCTATGCCTTTTTATAGGTGCAAATAACAGAAGGACCAATCGCAGCGACCTGGCAGTATCTAATGGCCATACTTGAAATAAAGCTACAGATAGCTTTCTACCTATAATAAAAAGGAACATCTGGAATGATGCTCGCCTGACCTCCACGATTCTTGACTCAGGCGTGACCTTATGTGAGCACGTTGAAGAGTATTCGCACAGGACCATGCTCACAGACCAAGCTGTGTCAATGTAAGATGTCCAACATGAAGAAGGATGAATCCTGTAGACAATATCAGCGCGCATCAAAAATAATTCACGCAACAATTTGAAGATTTGGGATTCTTCAGCTCAACATACCCATCGCCTCTTTGCTGACCCGTGAGTATTCATGGTGGGCAACAGAGAACAATTAGAAGACACGAAAAAAGATAACTCTGTCAGGCCCTGAAATTGTGACTCACCACTGAAGGAATCTGTTATTATGCGAAAGGATTCCCAGAAAGCACTGGTCTAGCAGAAAAAGAAAGAATTGATGGATGACCCTCAGGTTCAGGGGGTACCCTTACCAAGAAAGTTTTGAGTGTGTTGCTGCCAATGATGCAACTTACTCAACAAAATCAGTGTATCAACCTGTCCCAACCACCAGGACAGTATGACTTCAGTGTTTCTTGATGTTGCCTCTAATTTTACGTTCCAGAAATGTCCACAGCAATTAATCCATGCACCCTTACTGCCACATTCCCGGGGGGAGTGTGTACGAGGAGGAACCTTAATAACCTGAAACACCTTCCTCACTCCAGACTCCTTTCAGCCCTCTCAAATCACAAACTTTCTGCAACCATCAAATGTGAAAGAACTGAACTCCAAAATTGCAGACCTTTAACTATGGACTATGGCGCCAGATTTGCCGACTCCCCCATGCCGTAGGTTTTACATACAGGATATGCATGTCACCACTGAAACAGAAGTCTGAAGTGCTGAAGCACTACCCTGCCCACGATGTCGGCCCAAGAGCAGACTATAGCCTTGACAGATGGCCCTGGCGACAATGCCCTGGACTAAGAGCCAACAACAAGACAGACTCAAGCTATGCCCACAGCATTAGCCCATGACTTTGGGATCCTTTGGAAGAATAGAGGTTTCATCCACTGCAGCAGGAAGCCCTTCGGTGAATGCCTTCCGACGCAATCAGAGCCTCATGGAATCCATCACTGAACCTACATGAATTTGCAATTATCAAGGTCAAGGCGCATGGAAAAGTGATACTCTTCTGTACGCCAGAGGAAATGCACTTTGCAGATCAAGCAGCCAAACAGGCTTGCCTTGGGAATTTGTCAGTAGGTGGCAGGAACCCGATGCAATGCTTTTCATGGTGACCACCAGAGCCCATAATAAGCAATTCAAAAAAGATGAATGACTGCAGAGACCAGAATACCCAGGAGGACAACTGGCCTGGGTATGGACCGCCACATGACAGAATAAGGTCAAAACAAGTTCACACGACCAAGGAAGGAAAGGAAAGAATGAAGATCAAGAGCCAAGAGGGAAGAATGGAATCTGGAAGAAGGATGACTCATTTGCCTTCCCAAAACGAATGTACCCAGAGCCGTTGCAACAAGGCCCACATGCATCACTCACAGAGGAAAAAACACAGGCTCTAGCCTATGTCAAGAACTCTACATGCACTGGAATATCACCAACAATCACAGCCTACAACAAGAGCTTTTCAAATTTGCAAAACTTGCAATCCGCCAAAAGCAGAGAATGTGCCACCACAACACTTGCCAAGCCTGATTACATTCCAAAGGATACAAGTGAACCACAAGTACAACTCCTAGTCAGCTGCAAATATGAAATATGTCCTAGTGGTATAGACATGTTTTCAGGATGGCCAGGAGGCATCCCAGTATCACCACATGACAGCTAGAGTCTACAGGCTAAGAAAATTGAGATCACAAAGATTGTCTGTAATTTGGAATACCCCAAGTTAAAGTCATTAGAAGGGCCAGAAATGCTGCCCATTGCTTTGTATCATGTCAGACAAACCTCCCCAGGCTAGACATGGTTAACGCCCATATGAAATACCCTTTTTGGAGCACCCCCCAGATAGAGAGATCAAAAACCAGAAGCTATCAGAATCAAAAGATAAAGAGATGTAAAATTTGTTGTAAAAAACTTGCTAAAGAATTGACTAACACCCATTCTATAGTTTCCACCTTCCCTTCCAGAATCCTCAGTGTGAAGTGGATACACACTTTGCCACCAGGAATACGTGTATGTGATAGAAGCCTATCGGAATAACTGCTTGACCCCAGATTTAAGTCCTTATCAAGTCCTGCTAACTACCCCAACCGCTGTCAAATTGGAAGAAAAACACCTGGATAAACAACGCCTCCCCACTGCCAAAGATGAGATCCTAGTGAATCATGAAGTTCTATATCCTTCTCTATATTACTCACGTCTGGACGTGTGTGACAGGGGGGCATCCGAAACCTACTTTTCTTCTGGTAAATCTGACTAAACCTTTGAATCAACTTGGTCCAATTGATTATAGTACTGGGGCCCCCATGAGTGTTGACAAGGACAATTACCGTCTAATAAGTTGAGCTAATGCCCTGTTAGATACTCCATGGAACCCCGGGAGTGATGAGGGAAATGTCAGGATTCACACAGAATAGGAGAAGTAATCGAATCCCACGGAAGTTTTTTGATTTTGCAATTTATATAGATGCCATGAGAGTCCCCAAGGGGCACCCAGATAATTTAAAAAAGCCAGAATCAAGTACGGCAGGCGTTTGGGAATCCGATTTTTCCTGATGGCCCACCATAATAAGAAATGTAGAATTGGATCAATTATCTGTATATAATAACAAAGGTTTGTAAACTAAAGTAATATGCTTTTCCATGGATTGTTGAAGAGTTAGGTCCAAACACCACGAATGACCCTTCAAGAACCGATTGGCAGTTGACATTATACTAGAGAAAAGGGAGGTGTCTGGTTTGACATGATAGGAGAAGAATGCAGTACTATATCCCGATAACATCGGTGTCAATGTGAAAAGCCACGTAGCCACTCCCAAATTGACGACTATCTATGACAGTTGGGAACTTAAGAAACACACTGGGATAGGATCTAACTCCTTCACTCTTGGGGTTATTGGTTCATCTCCTCATGGACCCTTGAGATGGAGAAAATGGATTGACCAAATAGCGTATTGTCTATAGATGTGCTTCTCCTGTATCTGATGATACTCTCAATTGTGTTATCCTCTGTATCAGAAGAATAATACTAAAACTATAGAGTCAAGGAACAAATGGAATATTTGTAACCACTACAGAAATGGAATCCACTGATGCAGGACCCGATATCGTATATTGAAGACACAATGATGAGTATGATTTGCTGACGATCCCCCACTCCAGAATACACAGGTTAAATTTAGGGATAGTGATGACTGACTTTCCTATTGTGAAAGACTTTAAGTGGGAGGCTAACCGCAAGGATAGATTGTCACCCAGAGGTGATGAGGTACGAAGCACATTGGAAGCACATCATTGAAGTTCCATCACACCTAATATTAGGAAAAATAGTATTTAAGGGGTGATTGTCATGGTCTGATCATACAGTAATATGAGTGTTTATCTTTTATATTATATATCTTATATATGCCTGTCAATCCTAATTTTTCCATTGCTACTAAACTGCTGAGCTATAAGTAACTGTGCAAGAATAAGAGGGTGCCGACAATCCTGTGTGACCGCACCCAGATGATCTCAAGACTGATGGAAAATCAGATGAAATTACCGGAAATCAGATAATTTACAGGAAACCAGAATGACTTACTGTAAACGAACCAAGATGACGTTAATACTGCGTTGAATCTAACCAATAAGAAAAGACAGAAGAAGATGTCTGATTTGTTGTCAATAATAACCAAGCCGTTAAACCATGCCCTCTTCCTTTCTGTTAAATACTTTTGTTGCACTGAATAAACCCCGGGAAGTGCTGGATTGGACCAGGTGTGTGAGCATGAGCTGGTTTTGAAAAGGAATCTTTGTATCTGTGTCATTCGTTGGTGCTGTGCACACAATGCCTATCTTATTAGAGTGACTGACTGACCAGCTTAATTGTCGCTTCACGACCCCGACAGTGGATGCGTATTGATAGAAATATATTTCAGTTGTTGTCTCGGGACAAGAACTCCATTCATAAGTGGGTGCATTTTCTATTATAATCACTGTCCTGGGATGGGGTATCTACTTGTGAAATCAGTCATCTTTTTATGTTTTATTAGAACAGCATTAGACAAAAGTTTGAATATGATTGGCCAGTGCATCAGTCTTTCACACTTCATGATTGTTTCTCTTTACACCACTGTAACCTTGTTTTCCCCTGTTTTAATGTTAGTGCTGGTTTCTAGTTGTATATTTACTGTTAATCCTATTTCATTCAGATAATTACTGTCACGGACCACTCTAGACTGTCAATGAGCCTGTTTCTCTGTCCCCAGGGCAGGTTGCCACTCACCTCTCCCCGCTCCTGCTCTGCTCTCATTCCCTGCTGCTAAGGCATGTGCACTGACTCTCAGAAATGTAAAGGGCCAGCGCTCTGCTGATCACTAATCACCAGGCACTAGACCCTTTATTAAGGCACATCTGCCCAGTTTATTGGTGTGCTTCCATAAGTGAATTTCCTCATCTACATTTATGCCATTTGGATTTTGACCCGTGCCTGTGACCTCTACTATTCTCTGCCTGTCACATGCCCTGACAGTACTGCAAGTGACCTGACCACTTTTTGCCTGCTACCTGCCCAGTGAGCATGTCTCAGCCAGCTCCCCCTGTACCATGTAGCACCTTCCTGGCTGCCAAGTCCAACTCGCCTTGCAATGGGCTCTTTTGAATACCAGGGGGCTCCTTAGACTCCACTCCCTGGTGTGGACCAATAGTCATCTCTCGCAGTGACTCAGAGGATCCGCTACTATCACCCATGACTTCCTTCACAAATATGGATTTCTTCCCATTGATTTTGTATTTGGTCAACTTTGCATTTTCTATTTTAAAGGCATATTGCTTTGAGTTTGCTCACCTTATGCTTTGACCTCCTCCCTGGTCTACTCATGTCCTTTCCTTTTACAACCTTCCATTTTATATAAAGAACATTTTACACAGTGAGGACAACCAACTCATTTTGCCACATTCTGTGTAGGACAGGGCCGTCTCTTCCATTGGGCAGGGTAGGCGGTTGTCCGGGGGCCCCACATACTCAGGGGGCCCTCCCGGGCACCCACCTACCCTGCCCAGTGGAGCAACAGCCAGGCCCAGGCCGACAGGCCCCCCTCGCCAAATGGCTGGGACACAGACCCAGCCATGCAGCCATCACGGCCACCGCTTGCACCACGCGGTGCAGGCAGCGGCTGAGGCAGAACTGCCGGGATCAGAAGATCAGCCCCCTGGAGGCCGTGGCGCAGGCAGCGCGATGTGATGACGTCATCGCGCGCCTGCTCCGCGGCCTGAACTAGTCTGTGAGCGGCCACTCCGGACGAGGAGAAGAGGAGGGAAAAAAGCACAGCAGGTGAGTATTATTTATTTATTTTTAAACTAATTACTTTCCATATTACCTGTCTACTGGCCCTATTACCTGGCTAATTACTGGCCCTATTACCTGGCTTATTACTGGCCCTATTACCTGGCTAATTGCTGGCCCTATTATCTGTCTACTGGCCCTATTACCTGTCCACTGGCCCTATTATCTGGCTAATTACTGGCCCTATTACCTGTCTTATTACTGGCCCTATTACCTGACTAATTACTGGCCCTATTACCTTACTAATTACAGGCCCTAAAACCCGTCTAAATACTTGCACTATTACCTGTCTACTGGCACTGTTACCTGACTACTGGCCCTATTACCTGGCTTTTTACTGGCCCTATTACCTGTTTAATTACTGGCCTAATTACCTGTCTAATTACTGGCCTAATTACCTGTCTACTGGCCATATTACCTGGCTAATTACTGTCCCTATTATCTGTCTAATAACTGGCCCTATTACCTGGCTTATTACTGGCCTTATTACCTGGCTACTGGCCCTATTACCTGACTACTGGCCCTATTACCTTGCTTATTACTGTCCCTGTTACCTGTCTAATTAATGGCCCTATTACCTGGCTAATTACTGGCCCTATTACCTGGCTTATTACTGACCCTATTACCTGACTACTGGCCCTATTACCTGGCTTATTACTGACCCTATTACCTGTCTAATTACTGACCCTATTACCTGACTAATTACTGGCCCTATTACCTGTCTACTGACCCTATTACCTGACTACTGGCCCTATTACCTGGCTTACTACTGACCCTATTACCTGTCTAAATACTGGCCCTATTACCTGGCTTATTACTGGCCCTATCACCTGGCTAATTACTAGCCCTATTACCCGGCTCATTACTGGCTCTATTACCTGTCTACTGGCCCTGTTACCTGGCTTATTACCGTCCCTATTACCTGTCTAATTACTGGCCCTATTACCTGTATTTTGGCACGATTACCAGGGTAATTACTGGCCCTATTACCTGTCTACTGGCCATATTAATTGTCTATTAACTGGCCCTATTACCTGTCTAATTACTGGCCCTATTACCTGTCTAATTACTGGCCCTATCACCAGACTAATTACTGGCCCTATTACCTGGCTAATTACTAGCCGGAGTACCTGTCTAATTACTGGCCATATTTCCTTACTACTGGCCCTATTACCTGTCTTTTTACTGTCCTTATTACCTGTCTAATTACTGGCCCTATTACCATACTAATTACTGGCCCTATTACCTGGCTAATTACCGGCCCTATTACCTGGTTTATTACTGGCCCTATTACCTGTATAATTACTGGCCCTATTACCTGTCTAATTACTGGCCCTACTACCTGTCTACTGGCCATATTACCTGTCTACTGGCCCTATTACCTGTCTAATTATTGGCCATATTACCTGTCTAATTACTGGCCCTACTACCTGTCTACTGGCCCTATTACCTGTCTACTGGCCCTATTACCTGACTACTGGCCCTATTACCTGGCTTACTACTGACCTTATTACCTGTCTAATTACTGGCCCTATTACCTGGCTTATTACTGTCCCTGTTACCTGTCTAATTAATGGCCCTATTACCTGGCTACTGGCCCTATTACCTGACTACTGGCCCTATTACCTGTCTAATAACTGGCCCTATTACCTGGTTAATTACTGGCCCTATTACCTAGTTAATTACTGGCCCTATTACCTGACTAATTACTGGCCCTATTACCTGGCCAATAACTGACCCTACCTGCTAATTACTGGCACTGGCCCTACCTGATAATTACTAGCCCTACCTGGCTAATTACTGGCCCTACCTGGCTAATTACTGGTACTAGCCCTACCTGATGATTACTAGCCCTACCTGGTTAATTACTGACCCTGCCTGATAATTACTGGCCCTATCTATGATGGGATAATATGGGGGGGCTACAATCTATAGGGGAGATATTACAGGGTGGGGCCTACAACCTACAGGGGGCTATAAACCTACCTACAGTGGGCCTGTAAACCTACCTACACAACATTACTACCTATTTACTTAATGGGGGGCGCCCATAACATAGGTAGGAATCGGTAGTGAAGTGCTAATAAAGTGAGGATTCTGAGATGTTTGTATGTTACATTCTGTAGGACGAGTTGCGGCTGGGAGAAGTCGTCATAGCGGTCTGGACGGAAGAAGAGGAAAAGGGAGAAAGAACGATTCAGAGAACGACTGATAAGATAGGACGTCTCCGGTGAGTCCGGAGTTATTTTGCTTCCATATTGGATAAGTGCTGTAGTCTCTGTCATGTAATGGTGATCTGAGCTGGGAAATGGCGTTTTTTTGAGGGGGCAGTGCATAGCTCTGCCCAGGGGCCCATTGTGCTGTTAAGATGGCCCTGGTGTAGGATTTTTCTCTTAAAGGCATTTTATAATCCATCTCATTATTTAAATTGACATCTCTCTAGTTGGGCTATGTCTTCTTTCAATTAACCCAGTCCGAAGGCTTATTAAGGTCTGAACCCGCTCTTATAAATGCAGACCAATGTATGTTTCATGGTGACAGAATGTTCAGCTATCAAACAAATGTTGTTTCATGTTCCATCTGTGATTTCTGTATTTGCTATAAAGTAATAAAGCTGGGAGAACATTATTCCATAATTTTTCACAAGCTTTGTATTTGTATAAGGAGACAACTTAGCATGAGCACATCAAGGTGCATTTAGAAGAAGTCTTTGGGCCATTACAACACATTTTTATATTTCTGCTTTAAGTGGCTGAATAGACAATAGTCTTCAAACTGTTGGGACTTGGTAATAGTGCTACCTAATTAACAAAAATACAACCTCTAAAGTCAAATCATATGGAAGATACATGGTAGACTAACCAGACTAATGATATACAGTATTTTGACATCCTTTTTGTACCACTCAATAATAACTAAAGCTAAATCTTAACCTATAGCATATTCACACTTTGCGTATTGATTGAGCCATAGATTTGAAGATTTGACATGATGCATACTCGTATATCTTCATATTTTATTGTAAGTCATAATGTCAGAGATACGTGCGCAGAGCTCATTAAATTTTAACCGTAAGTCATGTATCAGTATTTTATGTCATGTTTTACAGAAATGACCTTTACAGTGAATATCTGCCACTTTTCAAACATGTGAAATAATCCAAAATTCTTCAAATATATGACATATTTAGTAGGTTATGAAGAGTACTATTTTTGGGTTATTTTTGTTTCTTTTATTTCAATGTACAGACATAAGTAACATTCTTATGTTATTTTGTAGCCCTTTTTAATAGCTATTACTCTTTGGTTTGAATGTATAAGTAACATATAATGTACAATGTACCATAAGGGAAACTTAAAACTTTCACTTGTTGTAAGTCTTTACATGAAATTGATATTATCCTAACTTTACAATTTATTTTGTTCTAAATAATTTGCTCATTATTGAGATACTCCATTAACAGACTCCAACAGTACTCCATAGTGGTCCATGACAATATTAATTAACGCCACCATAATAATGCCGATAATTACTCTATAGGGGGTAAACACGTTGCACTATTACTTTGCAAAAGGGTGACTGTCCGACCTGAGATCACGTTGTAAGTTCGTGGGCAGCTTAAGCATTTTTTTATCAAAAATATGTGAACCAAGAACCCAAAGTTTTTTCATGTATGATAGATAGCATAAAACTTCTTTAGGGATTTCCATTAATGTATTGCCCTTTTTGCAGTCGTGTGCGGCTCGAAAGTTGGTGTGCGTGTGTGTATAATATAAAAAATATATATATAATATATATATATATATAAATATATATATATATGTGCCCGCAACCCGGCCAGTGGAAACCCAGGTTTCGCATACAGTTTTTTTCAGAAATGTTTTTTTGGGGCAGAACCATACGTAGTAAATTTGCGTATTTTGCTTTTAATCTATATGGGGAGGAAGGGTGCCCCCATTTTGATTTTCTGCCCCAAACGCCCACTTTCACAGGCTTTTTATAAAAGTGCAGCTTGCAGGTTTGGTGTTTTTTTATTTTTTTCTCTCTGGATAATGGGGGGTCGTGACCCAGTGAGAGGCCTTGGGTTTAGCTCTATTGAGAGGTAAAGATAGCATAGGACCACCCGACCCTGAGATCACGTTGTAAGTTCGTGGGCACTTTAAACATTTTTTGATCAAAAATAAATTTAACTAAGAATCCTCAAAGTTTTTTTCATGTGGATAGATTTTTACAGAAATGACCTTTACAGTGAATATCTGCCAATTTTCAAACATGTGAAATAATCCAAAATTCTTCAAATATATGACATATTTAGTAGGTTTTGAAAAGTACTATTTTTGGGTTATTTTTGTTTCTTTTATTTCAATGTACAGATATACTGTAAGTAACATTCTTATGTTATTTTGTAGTCCTTTTTAATAGCTATTACTCTTTGGTTTGAATGTATAAGTAACATATAATGTATAATATACCATAAGGGAAACTTAAAACTTTCACTTGTTGTAAGTCTATACATGAAATTGATATTATCCTGACTTTACAATTTATTTGTTTCTAAATAATTTGCTCATTATTGAGATAACGCCACTATAACAATGCCGATAATTATTCTATAGGGGGTAAACAAGTTGCACTATTACTTTGCAAAAGGGTGCTGCAAAAGGGAGAGCATTTTTATTGTGTATTGGGCACAACAGGGGTTAGCACTACTGTGTTGGGACAGGAGAGGGCTCATTATTACTATCAAGGCTACATTGTTACTTCCTTGGTGGCACAAAGGGGAATGATTACTGTTACTGTGTGTTAGAGGGTAAACATATATTTCCTTTAAAGGTAAAGAAACTACTTTTTACATTTTATTTCTCGCACTTTTAGAGACTGTTTAGTTATCTAAGAGACTGCTGTTTGAAATTAAATGTTAACTGTTTATAGTTATTGCTTATTATGTGGAAGGTAAATATTGTTACAGTATTTCACAAAAGTGAGTACACCCCTCACATTTTTTAAATTTTGTATTATATCTTTTCATGGGACAACATTGAAGATATGACACTTTAATACATTGTAAAGTAGTCAGTGTACAGCTTGTATAACAGTGCAAGTTCAGTGTGCCCTCAGAATAACTCAGCACACAGCCATAAATTTCAAAACCACTGGCAACAAAAGTGAGTACACTTCTAAGTGAAAATAGACAAATTATGCCCAATATGTCATTTTCACTCCACAGTGTCATGTGACTTATTAGTGTTACAAGATCTTAGTTGTGAAAGGGGAGCAGGTGTGTTAAATTTGGTGTAATTGCTTTGAAATTCTTTCATACTGGTCACTGGAAGTTCAACCTGGCACCTCACGGCAAAAAACTGTCTAAGGATCTGAATAAAGAATTGTTGTTCTACATAAAGATGGTCAAGGCTATAAGAAGATTGCCAACACCCTAAAAGTGAACTGCAGCACAGTTGCCAAGACCACACAGGGGTTAACAAGACAGGTTCCACTCAGAAAAAGCCTAGTGATGGTCGACCAGAAAAGTTGCTCAGTGTCACATCCAGTGATTGTCTTTTGAAAACAGACATACGAGTGCTGTCAGCAATGCTGATGAGATTACAGTATTTGGGGAGAGAGCGGTCAGCCTGTCAGTGCTCAGACCATACGCTGCACACTGCCTCAAATTGGTCTGCATGGCTGATGTCCCAGAAGGAAGCCTCTTTTAAAGATGATGCACAAGAATGCCTGCAAATGGTTTACTGAAGAGAAGCAGGCTAAGGACACGGATTACTGGAAGTGTGTCGTGACTTGAGTCAAGCATGGTGATGGGAGAGTCATGGTTTGAGTCTGCATGCATGCTGTCGGCTTTGGGTAACTACAGTTCACTGAGAGAACCATGAATGCCAACATGTACTGTGACAAACTAAAGCAGAGCATGACCCCCTCCCTTCAGAAACTGAGCTAACATGATAATGACTTCAAACACACCTCCAAGATGACCACTGCTAAAGATTAACTTGCTAAAGAAAATGAGGCTAAAAGTGCTTTACTTGCCTAGCATGTCTCCAGACCTAAACCCTATTCAGCATCTGTGCGGCACCCTAAAACAGAAGGTGGAAGAGCGCCAAGTCTCTAACATTCACCAGCTTCATGATGTCATCATGGAGAAGTGGAAGATGATTCCAGTGGCAACTTGTGAGGCTCCATGCCCAAGAGAGTTAAGGCAGTGCTGGAAAATAATGGCGGCCACACAAAATATTGACACTTTAGGTACAATTTTTCCATTTTCACTTCGGGCTGTACTCACTTTTGTTGCCAGTGGTTTAGACATTGATGACTATGTGTTCATTTATTTTGAGAGCACACAAAATTAACACTGTTATCCAAGCTTTACACTGATTACTTTACATTGTATCAAAGTGTCAGATCTTCACTGTTGTCCTATGAAAAGATATAATACAATACTTACAAAAATGTGAGGGGTGTACTCACTTTTGTGAGATACTGTATGTTTTGATGCCAGAGTGCTGCACCACAATGCTGCTAAGAGGGACTAAAAAAAGATGTTTTGTGCCAACAGGCCAAGTATGGGTGATTTGTGTGTGTGGAGTCAAGTTGACCTGTTGTTGCATAAAATAGCACAATTCATATGTGAAATGTAGGCTCACCTTCAGGTCTTCTGGCTTCACCGTAGTAGGCTGTTGTTGTAAAGGCTTGTTGTTGCATAAGGCTTCAAAAAGACAAATATACATCCACTTTAGCCTATCATTCTACAGTGTTGATCCAGAGGAAGGCAAAATACCCATAAGGTAGAAGCCAATTGTCCTCATTTTAGGGAAAAAATCCTTCCTGACTCCAATCTAGCAAACGTAATAAATCCCTGGATTATTTATATGGATTAGGACTCTCCAGAATTCTGAGAATGTGCAAGCAAATTGATCGGGTGTGAGGACATTTGCTCTCCATCCCCAGGGCTTGCCTCTGAATGCTCAAAACAGAGGACCTGGGTGTGCTTAGTCAGGATGCTCCATGCCCCCTATGGTGGCTTAAATATAAATAAATAGTAGTGCACACTTGGAGTAATAGGATATGGAGTGGGTGCAAATGTGAAAAAGACCAATAGGTCCAGTATTATAGTAACGCAAAATCCACTTCACACCAAATAAGTCTAGTGCAAAATAGAAGATATGTAGTTTTATTAATACATTGGGATAGGGTCATCTACACCATATATCATCACAAAAACATACTCAATGAATGTTTTACATAATGAAGAGATATAATGAAAATAGATGTTTTTAGATTTAATAACGACGTTTCGGCTACTGCCTTTATCAAGTAAACATCTATAATAGAAAATATGGAGATAAGATATGGTAGATGCGATGACAAAAATAGGAGATGCTGTGGTAGATAGAAGTAAAGTAGAGATATAGGTATGATACTGAGTTGCAAAAAGATAAGGCGGGCAAAAGCCTGTGTGGTCCTTGCGTGGTGCCCTGTCGTGGCCCCTTAGCAGCCATAGCAGTAGTTACGCCTTTGTCAGGGGCATAGGTGTAACTTTAGGGGAGTACAGAGGGGACTGGTCCCCCCCCCCCCCCACTTTTTTCTGGGTGGGGGACGGTCCCCCCACTTTTTAGCCACTTCAATAAAAATTAATACATATGAAAGCATGAGAATACAGTAAGTGGGGAGAGCAGAGCACAGAGGAGGAAGAAGTTAACCCTTTGCCTCCTATATTTCTGTGCATCTTGGGGGACAGAGTAGGCAGCAGCCTCAAGTGTCAGTGCAGAGTGAGAGCAGCGGTGATTGGTAGAGCAGGAGTCAGCAGGGGCTGCCTCACCAATCAGAACGCTGCTCACAGTCCAGCATACTCTGTATCTGGGGCTGTATCTTTCTCTCCCATTGTATACCACTCCCCCTATGCTCAGCCCTCATCAGAGAAGAAGGGAAGCTCCTGCAGAATGCCTGTACCAGACTACAAGAGACAGGTAAGGCGGGGACAAGGGTACCAGGTATTGTGTGTGCATGTGAGTAGAGTATGTATTGTATATGTGAGATATGTATATACAGTGCAGCCATGTGTCTAGCCGTGTCACGTCTTCCCTGCACTTACGCGCCGGGGAAAATGAAAGTGGACTGGTCAGCGCGTACTTCTAAAACCCCTAGCATATAGCAGAGTACACAGTATGCTATACGCCTTGTGAACATACCTTAAGGGTACATTCATGCAGAAGAACCGGCGTCCAATCCGGCAGGAAACTGATTTACATTATACCCTATGTAAAATCAGTGTCATTGTTTAGATGACGCTGATTTTACTTGAGTATTTCCAGTGCGTACTGTCAGTGTCTACACAGAATTCTTCGAGGTGTTTTATGCACTAACAGCACTAATGGATATGAGGCAGAAATCTGTCTCGGGCAGTCTGGGTAGTTTGCTCGTTGGAATTCTGTGTTTGCAAGCATCAAATTTCCAACAAGCAAACAACACTGTCAGAGCTGAGAACCGTCATGTGAACCCACCCTAAGTGTGTAGTGTGTCTGTGTTCAATATATGTATATATACACACAAAATTTCCAGGGTGCCTTGTCTAAAGTAGTCTTTGGAGTACAGTGTGTAATGTAATAATCTCTGGGGTATGTTGTAATATAATCTCTGTTGTACAGTGTGTAATGTAATCTCTGGGGAACGGTGAATAATGCCGTAATATCTGGGATATGGTGTGTAATGTAATCTCTCGTGTATGGTGTGTAATGTAATCTCTGGGGTACAATTTGTAACGTAATTTCTGGGGTACAGTGTGTAATGTAGTAATCTCTAGGCTTAGTGAGTAATGTAGTCTCTGGGGTACAGTGTGTAATGTAATCTCTGGGGTATGGTGTCTAATGTAATCTCTGGGGTATGGTGTAATGTAATATCTGAAGTACAGTGTGTAATGTAATCTCTGGGGTATGGTGTAATGTAATCTCTGGAGTACAGTGTGTAATGTAATCTCTGGGGTATGGTGTAATGTAATCTCTGGAGTACAGTGAATAATGTAATTCATTGCTAGGCTTCAGTGTGTAATATAATACATTTTTGGGGTACAGTGAATTATATTATTTCTTGAGTGCAATGTGCAATTCATTACTAAGGTGCAGTTAGTAATGTCATTTCTGTGGCTAACGTGTAATATAATTCATTTCTGGGGTGCAGTGAGTGATGTCATTTCTGATGTATGGTATGCAATAAAAAAATTTTGGGGTACAGTATGTGGCATAGGTGATTACTATGGGTACAGTGAGATTGATTTCTTTTATTTTCCTCATTCTGTTGTGTGTATAACAAATTTAATGGAGTACTGACAGGGGGATTGGAGGGCTTAAGCGAATTTGCTGCATTGCACAACATTTTTTATTTCCATTCAGAGGGGAAATATTGTAGGTGGGCTGGTTCGGTTTCATTGCCAGGGCTACTTTTAGTCCCAGTCCGGCTACAAAAGTTCAGTAATTAGAGAGCCACTCATAACCTTACGGATTGCACCAAAAGTGTTTGCCATAAGGACTCTGCCCGGCCCTGCTGGGGGAGCTCACACCACTCCCTCAGATCTCCCGCTTCACTGCAGGGAAAGGAGGGGAGAGAAGGGAAGGGAGGGGAAGTGAAAGAGAAGATGAGTGAATGAAGGAAGGAGGGAGGGAGGGATAGTGGTCCCCCCCACTTTTTGAACCAAAGTTACACCCCTGGTCAGGGTTCCACTAGAGGTTTTCCCTGCGGGCCAGTCTGAGCCTATGTTTAAAGCAGTTATTTAAAATAACATAACAGAATAGCTCTGAACAGCCGGCTGGGTCACTCGCTGTCCCTTTGGTCCGGAGAGGGGCACCACTTTTTCCACCCTCAGCGTTTCTTTTCTGTGTCTGCAATCAGAGGACAGCCCTGATAGCAACTAACTCATCAACTAACACACTTTCCCACTCCCCAAAAAGATATCAGACTCAGTTCAGTGGTATTTGAGAGGTGTTGGAAAAAAAGCTATGCTGCTGTATGGTACTGCCCCCATCACACACATGGATAAAGAGGCCAGTGCCCAATACAGGAAGGAAAGTGATAAATACCTGCTCTGCCATAGGTTTCGACTGTAATTTCATCCTAATTAGTGAAAGTGTATATAACCGCTATAAATAAGGAGTATTGCTGAAATGCGTAAGCGACAGAAGAGTTTTCCTATAATGATTGTTAAATTGTCTTTCCATTTGTGTTTTTTTGTGTCCCACATTTCTGTGACACACAGGTTTCATTTTATTGGATCATTAAAGATTTTATTTTTATACACCTGCTGTGTGCTGGATTCTATAATATGTTTCCAATGAGTAAAAGTAGTGTCGCAACCAGGGGACCAGGGCAAATGTCCTATGGTTAAAGTAGCCATGGCCGCAGAGCCCTTAAAAGCATGGGGCACACAGGGCGATACCTACTTTGGCTTCTTGGTAATCTGGACGCTTGTAGCATACTGAATTGATAGTTTCAGAACTGTATGTAAACCAAGAAGCCAACTTGTAGCAATCCGTCTTTAAAGGAAAGCCAAACCTTAACTCTGGAAAGATACTTGGAGGGATGCCTGCACTTTTCACATACCCTACCTTTAAATGGCACCAAGAATCTCTGAAAGCAAGGATTTAGGAAGAAGTACCTGGAAATGTCTGTATACAATAAAAATGGTAACACTATTACATTTTCATGTGTTTCATGAGTCGAGAGAAAACAAAATGCTGGATGTAGTTCTCCAAAATTTAGGTAACATATTCCTCTTGACTGTTGGGCTGTAGATGATAGTAATCCAGAATGACCTTCATTAATTCACAGTGCATATGTCAGAATCCTAATGTAAAAAAAATGTCTTCTTTCATGAAAGGTAATCCATACAGGTAGAAGATGTACTTGATGAACAAAACCGGCAAATGGACTGTAGAAGAAAGGTCATCAATAAAAATAAAGGGCGAAATGTATGATCTAGGTGCACAGAGGTCAGTTCTAAATAGCTTTACAGTAGTGTAGAATGCGTCAGAATCTACGAACCTGTTCTTCAGTGGGTCATAGATTTGGCGCTTTCTAGTTCCAAAACGACAACTCATGCTCAGGTAAACCACCTTTTACTTGGTCTGGCTGTTCAAGCAGTAATGCACCTAGTTTTGCCGTCCTCCAGTCATAAATGTGTAGAATCACACGGTTGTGGCATTTGATAGTTTTCAGCACCTTTCTGCACTTCTGGCAGCCATCCAATTAGTGCAGAGCATAGAGAAGTGTCAAAAATGTAATTGCTGAGGTGTAGGGCTCTCATGGGCTGCTAAAATCACATGACCATGCTATATATATTTCACTGTATTGTGTTCTGAATGCCATTTTCAGCTCACTCTCTGTACTGTACAGACTGCTCTGTTAGTTAGATAGCATTTTCCAATCCATAGACAGAAATAGTTAGGGAGTTTGGTATTGCTGGCTGCATCTTTCCCACACCCAGAAGCTGTTATTTGGCGACATTTACAGGCTCACATAACGCCTAACTCTCATATACTTGGATATAGAGTGCTTGGATTTGCTAAATCTCCTATACAAAGAAATATATTTTAAGTAGTGGTTGGTTGTTGAAAATTATTTTGAGTGGAGAAAAGTTAATTTTTGGCAGTTTTGGGGGTGAAATACCTTTCAAATACACTGTGTGTTATTGTCATACAGATATATATCCAGAAAATAGAGTTCTCTCTGTTGCTAAATCTTACTCAACCCCAAAAAGTGTAATTTGGACAGATTCGCTCTGGAACCAAGGGCGCACAAAAATAAATAATAATAATAATAGTAATAATTTTATGTCCACATAATGCTGAAATATACCAGTGCATTATTATGATCCACATATATACACACTTCTCTCTTTTTTATTACATATACAGTATCTTGTGCCACGTGCAGAGCTATAATATTTAGCTTTTAAACATGGTGAGAACTAGAGGTGGTAAGCGAGCAAGGAGGGACGTAGGAAGTGGTGATAGAGGTACGAGACAAGGCACTCCTTCCAGTGCTCCAGACAACACACAAGTGAGCACATCGTCAGTCACAGGACCTTCAGGCCTGTCATCGCTTGGTCAGTTCCCTTTGTGTCTCATTAGTGAACAGCGTCACCAATCTGTTCTTCAGTTCTTCAGAAGCTGCATCCAGCAGTCTTACCCCCTCTTCCTCTCAGTCATGGCCACAAATGTCGTCGTCATCATCATCATCATCAGTCTAACCTGAAGCAAAAACAGGCCGAATGTCACAAACCCAGTACACAGACCACTTCAAATAATCCATATTCTGAAGAGCTCTTTGATCACACAATGCGGTTGGGGTCAGAAGGCATTTCAAAAGATCAAGATGCCAAAGAGGATGATTTTGTCTGCTCTGACGCCCAATCGCTGGTGCCCTCAGAGGAGGAGAGGAAGCTGATCCGTCGGCAGAAATACCGAGCGGTCAGCAATGCCTCGCAGTGCCTGTGGTTTCTAGCCCGCAGCTGGAGGATGTAGACTGTGAGGAAGAGGAAGTCACCCGTGCTGATTATGACATTGCAGATCTAACGTGGTCTTTTGAACAGCACATCAGTGGAGGAGGAAGATGATGGGGTAGTGTCAGTGCAGGTCTGGCCTCAGAAAGGGAGAGGGCGACCGCACAAGTCCGCTGACATTACTCCGCCAGCTGTGGTCAATGGTGGCAGCGTGTACACCGCTACTAGGTTTTCACAGTCGAAGAGGTCCAGGACCTGCGAAGCCTGGGCCTTTTTTAGATCAAGCCTCAGATTCGCCGTCTGAAGTCATATGCCGGATTTGCTGTCAACACGTCAGTAGAGGAAAGAATGAAAAGAGTTTACTCACCACGAGCAGGAACAGGCACATGCATGGAAAGCATGGATTTCTGTGGAATAGTTGCTTTGAGAAAAATGGCCACACAAGTCCTCGGCTTCCAACCACCATGACATCTTCTGCCTCCTCCTCCACCGCCACTTCCAAGCCACCAGTGTGAAATGCATGCCGTACAGCAGCCAGTCCAGCAGCCAACATCTGTGTACCAGATGTAGGAGCATAAGAAATTTTTTCACATCAACCATCCCAAAGCCAAAAGCCTGAATTTTGGCATTGCCCGGCTGATGGCCTTGGAAATGTTGCCTTTCCGCCTGGTGGATACATATGGCTTCCGCCACATCATGGCCCTGGCATGCCCCCAATATCAAATGCCGAGCAAGCTTTTCTTCACCAGAAAAGCTGTCCCTGCCCTGGCCTGCCACGTTGCAGAAAAGATCTGCAGCGCATTGGCTGCATCTGTGTCCACCAAAGTGTATCTCACTACAGACACATGGACTAGTAAGCAGTAAGCACAGTCAAGGGTGTTCCATCTCACTGACTGCTCACTGGGTGAGTTTGGTGGATGACAGTGCCTCTGATGATGAGTGTTGGCCGACACTCTTCAACACTGCTGGGATGGTGCAGAGTCCAAATCCCCAACCTCGACAGGAAGCGTCATGTGCCAAGAGAAACCATGCCTGTTCTCAAATTAATTTGTCTTGGAGACTGTCAACACACATGTCAAGAGCTGGGGACGGCTCTGCACACTCAGAACCTGCTAAGAAGCTGGAGTCAGGCAAGGTGGTGTGCGACAACGGGAGCAATCTCCTTGCTGCCCTTAAGATTGGTAGACTTACGCACATCCCTTGCCTGGCACATGTTATGAACCCGGTTGTGCAGAAACTTCTCAAGCGCTACCCAGGTATTGACTGTCTGTTGAGGAAGGCTCGAGGTCTTAGCTCACACTTTCGCCTTTCGCACCCTGCTTCAGCACGACTGCCAGCATTGCAGCCTGATCTGGGCCTCCCCGTCAACCGTCTGACATGTGATGTGGCAACACGCTGGAATTCCACCCGCCACATGCTCCAGCGATTGTGGTAGCAGCATAATGCCAGTATGCAGTATGAAATGTCGCATGGCCTTACTAGCAGTGGTGTGGACCTCGGGGTCTTGACCCACAGAGAGTGGAGACAGATGAAGGATCTCTGCACCATTCTTGGCAGTTTTGAAGAGGCTACAAAAATGGTCAGTCGGGACGATGCCCTTGTCAGCATGACTGTCCTGGCTATATTTTTACAGGAACAAGCGGTAGGCACTCTGCGGCAGCAGGTCCCAGCAGTGATGGAGGAGGAGTAGGAGGAGGAGGAGGCAGGCACAGAGTCTTACTCGCTGGAGGATGTAGAAGGCCTAACTGTTTCGCAATTGTATAGGTCTTCTTTAGGCGGTGGTTCTAGGTCGAGGGCGGGTGCAGGATGGCAGTTCAGCTCACAGAATAGAGCGCATGAGGCTAGCCAGGGCCCTGGTGACGGTTAGGATGAGGAAGTGGAGGAGGATGGGGAGGCAGGGGTTGACACCACCGGTACTGTTTACCTTTCAGTGGTAAGAGGTTGGCACAGATTACAGGACGAGGAGAAGGAAGAGGAGGAAGATCCTGTTAGTGCCCCTCGATCCCGAGGCTTGGGAGATCGCGGCAGCATCTCACACATGAGTGCTTGGATGCTATATTACCTGCAAAATGATCCATGCATCAAGGCAATAAAAATGAACAGCGATTGGGTGGCCACCCTCCTTGATCCACGTTACAAGACAAAAGTGAGCAATTTCCTTCCACCCACAGAAATTGACAGTAGAATGCAAGATTTTGAGACAGTGCTCATTGACCAACTCAAGACATATTTTGCTTCTTCACATTCTAATGTTATGGTGGAACAATGTCAGCAACTGGGCAGCAGCAGAATGGCAAATAGCTGCAGCAGCAACAGGCAGTGTGGCAGAATCCTACTGGGTGACATTTGGCAATCCATTTTTACCACCTCAACAATGCCTACAAGGCCGGACAGCATTCAGACACACAGAGACCGCCTTAAGACCATATTTCATGACTACCTGTGGCTCAACATCGAAGTTTTTGGACTTAGTTGTAGACCCATTCAACTTCTGGGTGTCCAAACTGGATGAATGGCCTGAGCTTGATCGACACGCCATAGAAGTTTTATTCTGCACAGCAGCCAGCATTATCTCGGAATGCACATTCAAAACAGCTGGCGAGGTGATAACTGACAAACGTATCCGTCTTTCCTCTGACAATATGGATCGTTTGACATTTATCAAAATGAATCAAGCATGGATCTCTGACCATTTTGTTGACCCGGTTGCCAATGTCACTGACTAGTAAACTGAAACACGTCTTCTTTACAATGTGAAATACTGTACACATTTAAACATCTCATGTCTGTAGTTCTTGTGCCTGCTGTTTCTAAAATTGTATTCTACTGCTGCCAACAGCTAGATTTACAAGTCTTACTGCTGAATTTATTTTGAAATATACAGATGTATGACCTTGATGTGCACTGCATACAGCTCTTACTCCTCTTCCTTGTAGTTCTCCAAATCTTTATTTTTTAAATGACTCCACCTGTGCTACCACTAAATGTACTAAGTCCTGTTATCCTGAACCACGCTGTTCCCCATTGCCATGTTCTTGCTGCCACCGATGGTACTGCCACCTAATCTTGTTGAACTGGAACCCCGCTGTTCCCCATTGCCATGTTTTCACTGCCACCAATGGTACTGCTGCCTAATCTTGTCGAACCGGAACCTTGCTGTTTCCCGTTGCCATGTTCTCGCTGCCACCAATGGTACTGCTGCCTAATCTTGTGGAACCAGATCCTCCATGTTCCCCATTGCTTTGTTCTCGCTGCCACCAATGGTACTGCCTCTAATCTAGTCGAACCGGAACCTTCATGTTCCCCATTGGCATGTTCTCGCTGCCACCAATGGTACTGATGTCTAATCTAGTCAAACTGGAACTTCCATGTTCCTAATTGGCATATTCTCGCTGCCACCAATAGTTCTGCCGTCTAATCTAGTTGAATCGGAACCACCATGTTCCCCATGTTCGCTGCCACCAATGGTACTTCCGTCTAATCTAGTTGAACCGGAACCTCCATGTTCCCCATTGACATGTTCTTGCTGCCACCAATGGTACTGCTGTCTAATCTAGTCCAGCCTGCAGAGTCGTAAAGTTCATGTGCCCTGTGCAAAAAGGGAAATGGGGCTCATGCCAGTTACCATGTGCCATTTCCAATACCGGTGTCTTTTTATGTGTCAAAGGGGCTTTTGGGCCTGCTCAGGATGCAGGACTCCATAACAGCTGCTACGGCTGCACCACCTATAGCTATGCCTCTGCTTGCAAGCTGTCCTCATCTTTTCAGTTAGCCATTAAAAAGAATGAAGTATTTTAGCATCTCAATTTTTTCCTGTCACTCTTAGAGCCACATTTTGTTCACTAAGTTGTTCCACATATCCAGTTTACTTTTATGGATGGTAATTACAGCTTCTCCACTCTTTACCTGTATAGGTATAAAAATTAACCCGAACATCTTTTCCCATTGATTTTAATGGGGTTTGAGTTCCAATCGAACCTCGAATCGAACACCACTACTGTTCGAAGTTCGACTAAAACTCAAACATTTTACTGTTCGCTCATCTCTAATTAGAAAGTGCTGCGGGTGCCGCAAAATGTGCCTACTTTTGGAGTGTTGCTGCTCATACATCGAGCGCACAGTGCCAGTTTTTGGGCTGAAAGGACACCAGAATACTAGCGCAGCCCCATACATACATGTCGCCCAAAGTGTACCGTCTTGGAGAACCAGTCTATCACTACCCAGGTAATCGTACAGTCAGAAGAACTAGATAGGTCAGTTGTAAAGTGCATAGCATTATAGGTCCACAGAGACTCAAAAATAGGCAAAGGAAGCAATAGACTAGCAGGTTGTGTCAAGGGCTCTCATTTTGTTCACAGGTTAAAGATGCCTCTAAGTATGTAACATCGCAGGTCAGAAGGAGCCTCTAGTAATCACAAGAGGTAAGATCCAACAACTTGCACACAGATGGCCAGCCATTTTTAAGAACTGACCACAGGAGAAAATCCACTTCCTACGATTCTGTAGAGCAAAATCTTTATTACATACTGGAGCTACTATCAAAATGTGACTAGGATCAATAATAAACTTAGGTTCAAAAGTCAAATTTGTAGGATCAAAAGAATAGAACAAGGTGTCTGTTTCAACATTCTTGTCCACTTTGATGGTAGAAGTCAAAGCATGAGATAAACAAGATTTAATGAGTCTGGCAGGTATTTAAGCATGAGCAGACTGCGAACAAAGTAGATTCATATGCTCTGTATAGATGGTCACAGGATGGTTAGCCCCTGCAACACGTGTCATCATTCATCTGAGGCCAGTTTGCGCCATACGTTTGTTATAGTATTACTATATTTATACCATATCACTTTTCTGTGGGAGTAAAGGCTTCAAAGAAGAAACCTCAAGACAACATTTTCCCTTTAGTCTCATTTTAAGAGAGAATGGCCCTGAATCATATAGGGTTGGGTGGAGAAACAAGGGGGAGGAGAAGACAAGTTTGAACACTTGAAAAAATGACTTTTGCTTGAGAAGTCAAGTTCTTAGCACAGTTAACTTTCTTAATGAAGGCAGTAATGGGTATTACCAAGGTCAAAAAATGTGGAAGGCGAGAAACATTAAAAAGCCTAGTGGCCCTGATGGTGTGGTAATTTGAGTGCTGCAGAAAGTTTTTCTGGATTCATTTGGAGGCCCTTGTCAGAGATCACGTAACCAAGGAGGAGGAAACAAATACTTTCAAAGGCAAGTCCTTTTCTCCCATAGAAGCTGCAGGACTGTGTGGACATGTCTCCAGTGCGAGTGAAAGTCTAGATAATGTCAAGAAAATGTCATTGACAGAGCTGAGAGCATTACTGAAGCTGAAAGGTGTAATGGATACCTGAAGTGCACATATCAAGTATTGAATGCCATTTTATATTTGTTACCTTTGATCTAGTACTTATTCATTACTGTGATTTTATTTATTCCTCCATAGCCAATACAGGAACATAGAGATCCATCTTTTTTTTGGCTAAGAAGAACCTGTCATTAGGTAGAGATGAAGAGTTCTCTATAAAACTCCAATTCAGGTTCTGTTTGATGTAGTTGGTTATGGCTTCAGTTTTCAGGGGAGACTTAGGGTATACAACGTCTCATAGAGGAATGGTTCCCATCAGCAAATTTTCAGACCAGTCATATAGACTGAGTAGAGATAACGTCTTGGTCTATTGCTTACTCAAGATACCATCAAAATCAGAGTGAGGGTAATGAAAACCAGTTTAAAACTGTTCCATGGGCTTGTGTGAGGGTGGCCAAAGGACAGGCAAAGAAGATTGATTTTGTTTACCTCAAAAGGTTATCTGTCCTAGAGGACTGATATACAATGAATATAAAACAAAATGTGATTTTTCTGGAGTGTCCACACCTGCAGAATTAATGAAATTGGCATAGCGGATGATCTCAGGTAGAGTTTCACCAGTAGATAATGGTTCCTCTAGTTGAACTTTCAGGGGTCTGGTACAGGTTTACCAAGGAGTAGTGCAGGAACCTACTTGCTGATGCTAGATCTAGAAAGGCTTGCGAAGGGAGTTTGTCCGAACTAATAGTGATATAAAGAATTGCTTTGCACAAGAGAACTTTGTTCCTGGCTCAGGGATAAACTATACCATGGACTGTCCTTAAGTTTAAAATTGGTACTTATAGACATTCAAATTCAAATAACAGTGACACACTATGGACTAAGGAAACTATCAGAAAGGACACAGGAATTTTGGAAAAGGCATTACTGCTAACTAGAATACATGAAAAAATTCTGAGGCTCTTAGTTCACACTTTTGGCCAAAAATGCTTAAGCCCACCTCCGCAACATCACCTGGACCTCAGTACAGGTGGGTCCTACACTATTGTTACCTCTATTGGGTCCTGTTCAGACCTGCATACTTTAGGGAGCTAAAATACCTGCTTTCAAACAAAGTTCTTTTGTGCAAAGCCAAGTGTTGTTTTTGATTATATGTAGGGAGGAGTGGTTGCCTCCATTTTGGTTTTTGCACACCCCACCCACTTCCTCAGGTTTTAAATCAGTGCAGTGTTCTTTGAAGCAGGTATTTTCGCTCCCTAAAGTATGCAGATCTGAACAGGACCCAATAGCGGTGACAATAGCGTGGGAGCCCCCTGTGCTGAGGTCCGGGGGAAGTTGCGGAAGTGGCTTAAGCATTTTTGGCCAAAATGTGAACTAAGAGCCTCAGAATTTTTTCATGTATTCTAGTTAGCAGTAATGCCTTTTCCAAAATTCCTATGTCCTTTCTAATAGTTTCCTTAGTCCATAGTGTGCCACTGTTATTTGAATTTGAATTTCTATATGTATTGCAGCCACACCAGTGCGCACTTGTTTTTTCAAACAAAGTTCTTTTGTGCAAAGCCAAGTGTTGTTTTTGATTAAAATTGGTACTTAGCCAGGATTGTTGATCTTGAACAGTATAGGTTCAGGCAGACATATTGGGTGAGACCTGACCTTAGACCTGAAGTTGTTCTAATCTGTTCTGATGTTAAAAAGACTGCATCCATCAACTATTAAAGAAACTGCCAAGTGATGTATCTCTTTTACAGACTGTAACCATTATGTTTGTGTACTATTTAAAAGGGGTTTTCCATTTGGCTGTTTCCCCGGAGTCGATTGCTAAGCTCTTATCAATCGACTTGAGGCCTTAACAACTGGCTTAACAACCGACTGGAGTCCGCTGAGTCGATTGCTAACTCTTATCAACTGACTTGTCTTGAGGCCTTAACAACCGGCTTAACGACTATTAGCGACTTCACAACGCAGTAAGTTATATGTCCCCCAGTATAGGTAATAGGGTCCCCCAGTAAGTTATACGTCCCCCAGTAAGTGGATATATCGTTTATATGTCTCCCAGTAGGTAGGTGTGTAGGTTATAGGTCCCCCAATAGATATACAGGCAAGTTATAGGTTACCCCAATGGGTTTATAGAAAGGTTATATGTCCCCCAGCGGGTATATAGATAAGTTCTAGGTCCACCAAAAGGTATATAGATAGGTTATAGGTAGACCAAAAGTATATAGATAGTTTATAGTCCCACAGCACGTATATAGGTAGATTATAGGTCCCCTGCACATTACAAGTAGATTATAGCGTCCCCCTGCACATTTATAATAAATTATAGCGTCCCCTGCATATTTATAATACATTAGAGCGTCCCCCTGCACATTTATAATACATTAGAGCGTCCACCTGCACATTTATAATACATTAGAGCGACCCTGCACATTTATAATACATTAGAGCGTCCCCCTGCATATTTATAATACATTAGAGCCGCGGGTCCCCCTGCGCATTTATAAATAGGCTATAAGTCCCCCTGCACATTTATAAGTAAATTATAGAGTCCCCTGCACATTTATAATCAAGTTAATTTCCCAGAAGTGCGATTGACTTGGAGTTGCATTGTGTTGTGTTCCCTTTATTTTTTCGATCAGTGTATATTCTATAGCACCTATTCTGGCGATATAATTGTCTCCATTCACTATTCATTGTTTACTTCTGCATAATCCTCTGTTCTTTCCTTTTGTCTCTCTTTTTCCTTTATATCTTTACCAGTCCCTATTATCTCCCACTATGTGCTCCTCTGACCACATTTTCCAATGTCACTTCCTCTTTCCACTGTTCTCCTAATTTTGTTTGTACTTTTCCCCTCCTGTCTTATAATTGTATATCCTTATTATCTTCTCATAATTGCCACTGGCCTCTATCCACTTTATTTTGCTTTCCTGACTCCTGGTTTACTCCTTTCCACTATTGTCCTACCTTTTCTTTTCTATGTTCTGGTTCTTAGCCACGCTCCCTTACTCCATGTCTACGCTTTTCTATGTTCTTGTTCCTTGCCCTGTTCCCTTACTCCTTGTCTATGTTTCTCTAGATTCTAGTTCTTTGTCCCGCTCCCTTCCCTTTTTGCTTT